>OZ022263.1:162374291-162564291 GCA_963978885.1 Nemotelus pantherinus
CCAACCCAGGTCAACAAAGAAGAATATATGAACGAAACGGACAAAAATCGACGATCACCCCACTTACAGCCCGACTAGCTTGAGCAAAATCAATAGGACCGAAAAATCAAAAGCCAAACAAACGCGCAACTGAATAAAATAGGTCAACAATTCCAGGACACACAAAATGAGCACACAGAACAATGGCGTGATAACAAAAAAAAATCAATTAAACAAAACGAAGAGCTGATCAGATAACTATTGACTAAACAAAAGAAACAGAAAGATATCAGCGTGAAAATCCCTTCCTCTCAAACCAGGTCTACTTCCACATATTCCGCTTCTGGGATCGAAGAGGCGGCATCAGAAAATAATAGCCATTTCGAAGACGTAAAAATGCCGCTTGAGCTGCAGCTTACGGAAAACAGTAGTAATCTGCTGACCTAGAAGATACAGAAAATTGACGATCTAGAACACCCCCAACATCTCTCTCTGTCATTCAACCATAAAACATGAAAACCCAAACCTACAACGAAAAAGACAATCTATGCAAAAACAACACATCCCCAAACCAAAGTCCAAACACCTTAAAAACAAAAAATGACAGCAGTGACATCAGCCAACGACTCTGAGCCGCCAACAATTAAACAATTTCCGGTCATTTTATGACAGCAGGACCAATAAACAGCCATGCCATGAATTGCCAAAGAACAGAGCTCTTAATTTGAAGCACCGAAAAGAGTATAACTGGGAATTCAGATTGTTTCTTTGATCATATCTGGCCATAGGAAAATCACTAAGATATGTATCGAACTGAAGGTAAAGTACCAAACGTACTACATTCCCTGGAAGAAAAATCTGAAGTAAAAAAAGACCTAGAACGTCAGGGCTCCCGTTCTCTTTCACTAAGTTCTTCCCAAAAATTAAATCAAGTACCTCAAAGCTTAAATTAAGTACCTCAAGTACCTCCTGACAAGAAATGAAAAAAATATATACAACATGCAAACCATCTAATGTGCAAAGTCGAAGTACAAAATCCGCAAGGTGGATCATCCCAGCACCACAACTGTCATCAGTTTAGAAACTGTGCCAGCTGATGTTATGTTGCTTCAAATGTGACGAACTCCATCGCAAAATCAAGGGAAGAAAAGACAAAGTGCGTTAACTGCGGAGGAGAGCATCCTGCAAGCTGTCCTGCAACTAAGGTTGGCAGGACAGGGCGCGCGTGTGAAGCCTGCTCGGAGGGTAAAATTAAGAGAGGGGAACGTCAGCCTTTTCTTACTTTCAACCAATTCGTAGGCAGCGCTCACAATGTCAGAGCAACAGGTACACCCCTCTTTTAAACAATTCAAAATCATACCATTTTTTGCTCGTGAAGGAGTCAAAGCAAGAAATTTTTTCCGCAGATTGACTACAGAGTTGGGACCGAACACTGTCGAGGACTCGATTATTTGGCTGACATAAAGATTTCAAGAAAGGACAGAAACGAATGGTAAATCAGAAACACGATCGCCGTTCTCGGACCAGCATCACAAGCCAAAGCATTCGAGCGATTCGAGACATTATTGAAGAGGGTAGATGAAACGGAGTATCTGAATTTGCAGAGAAGAATGGATTAAGTTATGGAGGTTATCAAGCGATGATTGCAAATGACTTAGAGTTCTGTAAAGTGTGTGCCAGATGGGTCCCGCGCTTTTTGACCGAAGATCGGAAGCTGAGACGTTTGGAGGTTTGTCGGAAACATACAGTAAAGTTTGCTGAAACGTGGGCTCATAATTACCCTTCCTAATCGAAAAAGAACCAGGATGAAGTGATGGAAAAAAGGAAGGTTGCCTCAGTGAAAGTGAAGACTCGACTCTTAGCTGGCAAAATTCTTGCAACAATTTTTACATGAGCGATGCACAATCAATGCTGCTTAGCTCTGCGAGCTGTTCTATCAAGCGAAAGTCACATATCGGTACAAGAGACGAAACCAGCCGATTCGAGACGTTATTCTTCCCCATGACCACACCAACTCTAACAATTTCAAAACTTAACGAAATGCACTGGCCGGCATTGTCCTCCCTAGAGACCGGACCTGCCACCCTGCGATTTTCATTTGTTTGGGTAGCTTAAAGAAGCGATAGGAAGGTAGCGATTCAAAACTAAGACAGAAGTGGAAGGGTCATGCGCGATTGGCTCGTGATGCAACCAGCTTCGTTCCACGTCAGGGGAATAAGAAACCTTCCTTCTCGCTGGGCAACATGTATTTCTATAGCACAAAGCTATTTAAAAAAATTAATTATGTTTTTTTTTATATTTCAACAAATTCAGCCGAGCCATCAGTCGGATAGGGGGAATAACATGTAGAATATGAATATATGCACATGCCGTAACTATTTCGGCTGATGGAAGCCTGAATTTATCCTCCTCGCGGAGGCTGCGAGCAGCAACCTTTCTTTCGAAATTGGTTGGAGAATATTTTCAGGCTACTCTCTTCTAAGTGAGGTTGACGAGAGACCGATTATCTCTCCCGTATAATGTTTTTCGAAGCGGTTATCCCGAAACCATCAACCAGCCTCGGAACCGGATTGATACCCCTCTACAGAACTCGAGCTGCTCAGCAGCTAGCCCAATATAAGGCTGACTGATACAGGGAATGATGTTATACAAAAGAAAGAATATGACTTATGCTACAGTTGTTATCCAAAACACCATGTGCTCGGGGTAGGCTTCCTGGACAATCAAAAAATGAAATCTACCATCATCGGTTTTAGCGCTATCAATGAAGGGCTATACGAAGCAAATTTGCAAACATCAGCCTCATAAGCGTTCACACACCTACGGAGGAATCTCGTGACCACGAAAAAGAATCATATTATGAACAAGTCGAGCGGATCCTCAACGCCTGCCCAAGATTTTAACGGCAAAGTAGGTGGGGACTCGGTATTCAGGCATTACGCAGGCACCCATAGTTTGCATGAGAGCACTAATGATAATGGACTTCGAGCCACAGAACTAGCAGCATCGAAGAAATTGGTCGTTGCGAATACCAGATTCCCGGGTAAAGACATCCATAAGGCCACCTGGATAACACCTGATGAAGTCACTCGTAACCAGATAGACCACGAGTTGATAGATCGCCGTCACTACTCAAGCCTGATGACAGTACGAACATATCGAGGTGCCAACTTAGACTCGGACCACTATCTTGTTGGTATGGTTCTCTGAACACGAATTGCTTTGCATAGAAGCATTGCATCTGAAAACCAGGCTCGAATCAACACAGCTGCCTTACGCAATGAAACTATCAGAACACCTTTGGTCTTGAGTTAGGACTCGCTCTCGAAGAGCTCGATGGTGAGAGAGGGAGTTCTGGGGCCAGGATGCCGGGGAGTAGATGAGAAGTGGACACGCCTTAAGGATACTGTCATTAGTACTGCTGTCGACATCTTAGGCAGTATTCGCAAAGGTCGGAGCGACTGATTTGATGATGAATGCAAACTAGCGACTGAACGTAAGAATGCTCCATACCGGATAATGCAGCAATCTCATAGAACGCGAGCAGATGAGGAGGAACATAAAGAACTCAGAAGAACAGAGAAGATACTTTACAGACAGAAAAGAGCAGCCTGGGGAAAATACCTGATCTGTGAAATAGAAAGAGCTAGAGAGCGAGGTCCGCACCTGGCGCGGAAGTTCTACCAAATAGTCCGAAATTCGACGCAGTACACACCACGCTGCACGCACTGTAAGAACAAAGAGGGTAACCTGATCACCGATCCCGAAGGCATTCTGAAGCGATGGGAAGTGCACTTTAGTGAATGCTAAACATTCAGCTCAACGAAGAACTGGAGGTTCCACCAATGCAAGAAAACGACCTTATACTGCCGCCACCAAGCATAGAAGTGGTACGAAGAGCCATAAGTCGGCTTAAATTTAACAAAGCTCCTGGAGCCTACGGCATTCCAGCTGAGCGGATTAAATATGTAGGGCCCATATTACACCATGAAATTCATGACATTATATTGAACGTATGGGAGCATGAAGGAATGTCAGACGACTGGCACAAAGGTATATTATACCTCATGCATAAGAAAGGAGATGTAGTTATGTGCAGCAACTATAGAGTTGTAACATTGTTGAGTACGTCCTATAAGATACTCTCCTCCATCCTGCAAGAACGAATAGACCCACACGCTAAAGCCATCACCGGACAATATGAATATGGCTTCATCCCAGGCAAATCAACAATTGATCAGATCTTTACTCTCAGGCAGGCGATGGAAAAATGTCGGGAATTCAACATATCACTGTACTGTCTATTTATAGACTTTAAACCCGCCTATGATAGCAAGCCATGAGAGAATTCGGCATCCCAAACAAACTGACACGATTGTGTATGTTGAACATGACCAATGTAACAAGCCAAGTTAAAAAAAAGCAAGACCGTTCAAAATCTTCAATAGGCTCCGACAAGGGGATGGTCTGGCCCACCTCCTCTTCAACCTGTCGTTGGATAGAGCAATCTGAGACTCTGGCACGTCAACAAGAGGGACTATCGTCACCAAGTCCTGGCAGATACTGGCTTATGCAGATGATTTAGACATAATTGGAAGATCGGAACTAGCTGTACGAGAATCCTTCATCCAGATCGATCGAGCTACACAAAAACTGGGGCTGCACATAAACGAAGGAAAGACAAAGTACATGGTCGCAGCATCTGCAGGAAGAACACCTAGAGTTGATCAAACCTTCAGGGTGGTTGAGCATAAATTTTAAGTAGTGGCATCCTTAAACTAATTCGGGTTAATTGTAGCAGCCGATAACAACATGGAGGAAGAAATATGCGGGTGGCTCCTCAAATCCAACAAAAACATAGATGCTCAGCAATATGTAATCTCCTCTTAGCCGCATTTGAGAAGAAAGTCTTGCGGTCAATCGTTGGTCCCATATGTGAAGAAGAGCAATTACGGAGACGTTACAACCATGAGTTGTATGCTATCTACCTAGAGTCAGATATAATTACTAAGATAAAGCTCGGTGGGAGCGTGGGAGACCTTGCCTGCGCTGGAGGGATGGCGTTGACTAGAACGCTTGGAGTTTAGGGGTGCCCAATTGGATGACAACGGATCGCGATCGGGACCGGTGGAAGAATTTGTTTACGGAGACCAGGACCGGACCCCGGTTGTAGAGCTGATGTTGATGACAAATAATTTTAAGACATAACAAAAAAAAATCGTTTATATTTGGACCACCCTCATATGAAGGCGGCACTTTTTAATTGATTTTTTGGGGACGCGTTCACCTCTGGATCCCCGACTTCTTCTTACAACAGGAACAATATAATGAAGGGAGAAGGCAACAATATAATGAAGGGAGAAGGCAATGCAATCCTCGTGAGCAGAGACATTAACCATTATCTGGTCCCTACCCGCAGCCTCAGTGGAATGGAAGCTACTGCTATAAACGTCTAAACGAGCTTTCTCAAGTTCGTATTGGTTTCAGCGTTCCGGCCACCAAGGTCACATTCGTTCATTTTTACCTCGACCACGAAGGGACAGTATTCCTTGCGGGAGACCACAATGCCAACAACTGTCATTGGGGAGCTGTGAGAAGTAACAAAGCTGAGATCGAGCTAAACAAGTACATACAGTCAAGCTGAATACTCCCAATGAGCCTACGCACTGCGGTCCTTTAAACAGCAACGCCTTAGATATAAGGATCTTACAATCACTCAACTAGCATGTGCATATCAACGTCCCCTACGTCATCTAACTGCAACCCGGTCTTTTTTCGAGTAAATAACATTTATAATGGGAACCCAGCGATACAGAGAAAAATTATCAACTGGAAACCTTTCCGAGTTGCACTGGCCGATGAAGTCGGCCCCGAATCACCTGAAACGGCCAGTGACTTAGTCGAATCAATAGATTTCCTCACCTCAACCACAGTCACTATTCCGGAAGGACGAACACAATACTTACAAAGTCCCTATGTCAATTAAGTTTTCTAATACGGAGGAGGACTGAAATCCGGAGAAGATTTAGAGCCCCGGGTGGCCCTAAAGCTTTATGCAAGCACGGAGACTCGGAATAGCACCTTATAGCCTTTGTCTTGGAACGTCAATACCCAAAAAATACAACGGTGCAGACAAAACCAATGTCTTTGCGGACTCTTTGGAGACATAATTTTAGGTGAACATCCCATCAGAGGACAATCTACAATATGATGACTACATTGAACCAACGGCCACAGGACTTCTCTAACAAACCTCGGGAAGTAGAACCGTTAAGGTCTGATGTGGGGAAATGTTAGGTATTTACCAGGTTTTGGTACAATTATATTCTATGTAATGCTTCATATCCATACATCTGGAGTGTTGGGAAAGTTGTCTATCTCAAGCGATTTTGATCGGTTTAGTCTGTTCACCAGGATCTTCATTTTCCCACAAAAATCGCCTATGATAGATAACATTTACAACACTTACCTGACACAGACAACTGTCAAGCAACATGTTAAAAGAGAACCAATTAAACGGACCGACTCTGATCATTCGACAAAAACGCCTATAAATTCTACCCAAAAAAAAAAAAGAAAATCAAGCAGCATCCCTCTGAATGCTGCTTCGTCAGAATTCTACTGAATGGAGATATGTTACAAAGAAGAATTAAAACAATTGTGAATTTAGTTATTTTATACGAATCAACATAGGTGGCCATCATTTTTTTTTTTTTTGTGTAAATAAGGACAGAAATTGCATTTTTGTCTTCTCATGTGGAATATTTAATATTTAATTTTTAGCTTATATCGATATTGTTGGCGGAGTTGTACGAAATCTATTGATTTCGGTACGTATTTGATTTCCGTACGTATTTGTATTTAAACGTCAATTAAGTGTACAAGAATTGGCCAGCGAAAATGAACGAAAATACAGAGAAAATCAGAAGATTGCATTAGACAAACATACAAAGGGTTACTACGAGTAGATGTTATTTTTGCACGATCCTTTAATTTAAGCAAATATCATCTATATGATCCAAATACGATGTTATAAATTCTCAAATGTGTCATAGCGAATTTTGTTTATATCAGTAAATAATTTCCCATCGATGTCCCTTAAGCATAATTGTTGGTATTTTTCCAAGCAAAAAAAAAAACAAATAATGAAACAAAAATATTTTGTCATTTTTCAACCAAATTAAATGTTATCAGTTTTCGAATTAAATGTGTTCATTACGCTGTGTATATACATTTCCACAGAATATCAAAACCTTGTCAAAAACTTTTCACCCTTGCGAAACTTCGATTTAGATAATTTTTTGAAATCAATAAATAAATTGTTAAATCTAATCCCACATTGTTATCAGCGAATCGAGATGATGACCTTAAGCAACATTCAATGAAACTTTCTAGCACACATAACTTCAATAAAAAAAATAATTTGCAAAAAACAGTCCACTTACCTCGTTTAATTTCCCCTCAGCCGCCTTTCGTCTTCGCATTTCTTTATCCCTTAAAATTTTCTCTCGCATTGCTTTCTGTTTCTCGATTTCTAAACGATAAGCTCGCGTTTCTTCATCTTCCTCCTGAAAATAAAACACAAAAAAACAACGTTACAAACCTTCAAACTTTCGCATCAAACCCATCATCATACTACCTCAATACGATCCTTTCCCTTGCGTCTTTCGAAACTGCCACTTCGTCGCCGTTTTGGAGGATTCCGTGGATCAAATTCCCGACTACCAGCACGTCTTGTACGACCCCGTGACCCGGCTCGTCTTTCTCTACTATCACCACGCCTGTGACCATCACCGCGACGCGGAGGTGAATAGCTTCGTTCTCGACTACGATTTCGTTCCGGCGATCGTTCGTATCGTCTTTTCTCGATGTGTTTTCGATTTTTATTGATGAATTCTTCCTGTTGGCGGAGCAACTCTTCGTCACTTTGCAAGTGTGTCACATGGCTACTAATAGCTTGAATAAACTGCGTATCCTTCATCAGTTGACCTGCAAATAGAAATGCAATTGTAGGAAACGGTTTGAGAAGCGTTAAGCAGAAAATACTTACTTGTAGCCGCTTCGACGCCACCCTTGAAGTTCGGATTTATTAGCACTTTTCTAGGAAGCATCGCAGAAGCTACGCCATGTCCACCGGCCATTTGCGCTGCAGCTCCAGATGGGTTAGCTGGGTTTATGGATCCAGCTTGCACCATCGGCAGATGTTGCTGCTGTGGATTGAAATTGCCCGGAGTAGGTGGCGGTATACCAGGCGGCCTTTGCATCGGCATTCGCTGCCTCATGTGCAGGGGCATTGACGCACCGTTGGGTCGGAACATCGGTCGCATACCGGGTGGCCCAAAATTATTGTACTGTGCGCCATTCATAAAATCAGGTCGCATGCCTCGGTACATACCGAAATCATTCGGAGCTTGTGGCCGAAAATTCGGAACATGGGGTCTGTATTCCATGCGAGGCGCGATAGGGTTATAATGGCCAGGTTGTCGAATGCCTCCCAACTGAGAATCCATTGGCCCGTAGGGGCCAGCGTACTGTCCAGCAGCTGTCGCTATCTGGGGATTTATGTTCTCGTTAGGATGATGTGCGTACTGGGGATAGTTCAGGTGTGGATATCTTACAGGCGGACGATTAGGGGCAAATTGACCTCGCATCGGATGTCCGCCACGACCACGTTTTGAAGGAAAACGACCGGGCTGCGATTTATCTGCAACAAAACTCCAGTTAGAATTTACTTTACAAGTTTTAACAAAATTACCTGGCGATCCATCAATCTGCTCACCACGTTCTACACTTAATTTAATATTTGTCCGTTCGCCACGTTCTTCTTCGGGATCCTCCCGCGGATCAGAATCAGGCGACCCATCATTTTCCGACATACTGGGTAAGTCGTGTACAATATCCCCAACCTCTTTCGTTTCCATGTCTTGATTATCTTCAGTTGATTGTGGTTCAACTGGTGTCTGAGAGACCGTTTGATCTTCGAGTTCTTTATTAGTCGATGACACCTCATCATTTTTCGACTGCTGAACTTCTTCTACTGGTACCTCAGTTGCATACACTCTTGCCGACGTCTCGCCACTTGTCGACACATCAAACTCTTCTGCTCTTGCAGCTTGTTGACTCGACCCGCTTTCAGCATCTTTCTCGGAACTTGATGTCGTTGAAGTTGTCACAACATCATCCACTTTCTTATCTTCGACATCTTCCAATTTGTCGGCATGTTTCGTCGTTTTCAATTTTGAATTCACCCATTTTTCAGCTTCATTTTTCAGCACCGCTTTTTGCTCTTCGATTTCTGCATTGAAATTTACACTAGGAATTGCACTAACAAGCAGATTATCATAAAACTCACCTTCATCCGAAAGTAGTAGATCATCTTCGTCGGCTGCCAATAGAACTTGTTCATCAATATCTTCGCCTATGTCATAATTTAGCAGATCGTCGCTACGAAAGAAATCAAAACCGCTCATGAGTATACCAATGAAACTCTGAAATTCTCGAAAGCTTAAAACTAAAAGCAAATCGTGACGAAGCTGTCAAATCCTATCCGAACGATTCAGACCAGACCACCGGACATTTGCAGGACACGCCAAATGTAAGTGAGTCATTTTCCCCCAAACTTGAGCTATTTTCACTGTATCATCATAATATAGTAATTTTTAATGAAAATGGTACAAATTCCCACAAAAACTCAGTTTGACCAAACGCAACTATAAACAACTCGCGACAATTTAATTTCACAATCAAACATAACCTTAAATTGTAATTGAAATAACACTGAAACTTGTATCAATATGAAAATGTAGTTGCTAAATTGAATTTTCGATATTTGTATGCGCTACGATAAAGTTTTAAGACACTTTTGCATAGGAATAATGGGGCAAATAAAGATATATTCACAAAATAAAATCACTGAGCGACGAAACTTACTTCAGGTCCGACATTTTGCAACAATACGTGTGAAGTTAGTTGGCCATGCAATTACAGTCCGTTTAGCGTAGATCTTTTATAGCACGCGATAGTGGTTTGTGTCATGGAATGATGTTGAAAATAGTAGATTTTGTATGAGACTGTAAATGTCAAATTGTTCTAAAAGTTTGGCACAAAAGTATTTGAATTCTTGAATTTTATTTGTTTGTTTTATTTTGTTTTATTTAATTTTAATTCTTTAATTTTATATAAATGTGTACAAGTTTAATCTGCTTGTTGTGTTATTTATTTACTATTACGTAAATGATACATTTTCAACCCGATTCATCAGTACTGGATTAAATGCTTTCAGAAACGCTTTCATTTAATTGTTATGGCCCCTAAAAAATATCTTTATAGAAATCTGTTTCTAAAACTATATAACCATAATGTCATAAAACTACATTAGACTCGAAGATCTGGCTGAGCTTTAATGAGCCTATTTTCGTTTCGAAGAGCTCTTTCAGAATGTTCATAGAAAGTATTGCGAATATTTTTAGATAAAGAGGAGGATAAGAATGATCCAGATGACTTTTAAAATGCGTGGTAAATTTTAAAATTTAATTTGAATAGAAATATGGTTGACTATTGCTGACATAGCTACAATAGGTTCAAGAAAAGTGATTGGATCAAAAAGTATGCACGAAAAAGTGTGCTTTTGAAAATATATTACACCATACACAAATTTATTTATTTCCTTCAATATGCTCTTTTTCAATCCAAAACAGAGGTGAATCAACATGAATTGTAAATTTACTCCATGAATAAACACATCCACACACGCAGTTATTTCCATTGATTCATTCACAGAGCGCCTTTGTTCTCTCGCCTGAGCTCCATTAGTCTTGACCTACAGCATTCCCGAAATTCCTCGTTTGCGGGAAACTCAATCAAACCTCATATACACACATACCGGACACGCATCCGAGCTTCCATGAATCACAAAAATAAATATATCCCGCCACTATGGCATACCAATCTCACAGAACATGTGCACAAATGTAAATTTGCATACTATTTTCGGACACTTTAATTGCCATTCAGTCGTGCAGACCGTGGCTAACAAACCGGGGGAAGCATAATTTCCGGAATATTGCAAAAACAAAATTCAAAAACGGATCACTGGATGATTTTTTCACACACCACAGCTGATCTTATTTGAAAGTTTAAGCGTAATTTCGCGTCGTCGCCCAACGGGAAAAATAATGCTTACGGATATATTCGGTAAGCATTACGCGTAATGCGTGTAAGCATTACCGGACCATTACGCGTTGTTTCTTTTTAACATTGCATGTCCTAGGCTGGGAAGATTTATACAAGGGGAAACTCATGCTTTTAGCTCTATAGCTTTATGTATAAGAGCTTTTTGGAAAGTACGACATCGTATTCTCGCATTTATATGCCTCAATATGAATGAAAGCTTTGGCCGGCGGCCGATCGTATCTCAGCATGTGTGGTTTTTGCATGCTGACGCTCATTGGAAATTCCAATAGCGCATGCTCTTTGCTACTAGGAGGAATTTTCTTCATACATTTTACTTACCCGTGCGTGATGATTTCAAATGCTTCGAAATTTTCATCTTTCCGCTTTATATAGCAGACTACTCATAACTAGGGACACGATATCGAAAGAAAGTATCGATACTTTTACTTTCAAGTAGTATCACAACCAAGTATTGATATAAGTACCGTACTCATTGCGACAGTATTGATATGAGTAAGTATCATTTGATACTTACATATACATATATATATATATATATATATATATATATATATATATATATATATATATATATATATATATATATATATATATATATATATATATATATATATATACATATATATATATATATATATATATATATATATATATATATATATATATATATATGTATATATATATATATATATATATATATATATATATATATATGTATATATATATATATATATATATATGTATATATATATATATATATATATATATATATATATATATATATATATATATATATATATATGTATATATATATATATATATATATATATATATATATATATATATATATATATATATATGTATATGTAAGTATCAAATGATATATATGATGATATATATATATATATATATAAATATATTTATGTATATATATATATATATATATATATATATATATATATATATATATATATATATATATATATATATATATGAACAAATTAAGAAGACATTTGCTTTTATAGAACAAAACTTTTCTGCAGTAGCAGAATGTATTTTGGATTCTAGATTCAAAACTACACATTTTTAGGATCCGACTGCATGCGCAAAGACACTGAGTAGGTTGCGAAAAATGTGTGAAGAAGTAGCAATGACAGCTGAAAGTGATAGTGATTCCAGCATTTCGGAGCATCATCCTGGCGGAAGCGGAGCAGCAGACATCTAGAGCCATCACAAAACTCTGCTATACGGCCGAAGTAGCTCCCAAAAAGTAACAAGAAATATAGATGAGCTGCAGATGAATTTGGAGACAACCCATAGCCCACTAAAGAGCGACCCATTTCACTGTTGGGAAGACATAAAGTCAACCATTTCCTGAAAATTGACAAACAAAAGTGTCAGTTGTCGGTATTCGGGAGAGCAATAGTGATTATAAAGTCATCCTAAGCGGTGATAAATTATCGCCACCAAAATATTCGTCCTTCATAATAACATTACGCCAAAAACTATTTGACGTAGTCGTGGTGCAATTTGCAATGCAATTGCATTTTAAATCGATCAGCTGCCTTAAACGGCCTACAAAAACGGAGATCTGGTTGCCGACTTGGTTGGAGACTTGCGATATTTGCGAACAAACTAGATCTGAGACTAGCCCACTAGTGTTGAGTAGGAGTTGTAAGAGCCAGTACATTTGTCCCGTACAAGAACGAAAATTGTCATGACGCGACAAATTCATGAAATGTACCACTTCAAAAATTTTGTCATGCTACTCTTCACTTTGCGATTTGTAAGATGCGAGACAAAGAGCCGATAGTGACGACCAATATGACATGTCAGAGAGAGGCATTACATTGTACGATGCGGGTGCAAGCTAGTACAATGTCCGGTACAAAATACGATGTGTGTACGTTTAATCAGTTTGTACTACTGAGTAAAGCCCACAGACTATGAATTTGGTCGCAGATCGTGCATATCTGCAACCAAGTCCACGACCAGATCTCTGTGTCTGTGGGCCGTTTTAGTTCGAAGAAGTGATCTGGCCCTGGGTGAATCGTGATTCGTGGAAATACATTCCATCATAAAACTGTCGCTCGCGTAGTCGCGGCGTCGTAGCTCAGTTTAGAAAGAGAAAGATGGGTTGGTTTTCATGTGAAATTTTTTCAGTCACATGTCGATACGATACCAGCATCAAAGTATTGATATGAGTAAAATATCGAACAGTTTCGATTCAAGTAAAATTTTACTTGGTATCAAACGAAAGTATCGATACCGTACTAATATCAGTACTTTCATCGTGTCCCTACTCATAACCGATGTATGCTCGCAAGTTCTTTTCCCCTTGTTTGTGCGAGTGAATTTCATTGGCCAGTCTTGGACTTATAACATATGAGCTTTCTCCCTTGCAGCATTTTCCAAGCTCCAAGTCATGTTTACGAGTATATCTTATAATTGCCGGAAAATAGCTTTGGAAGTCGGAAACGTGCATTACCAGCATTGTTTGATTCATGCATTACGCCAGCATACATTACCGCGATTCCCGTTGGGCGTCGCTGGACTCGAAATCGGCGGACGAATCGAATATTCATTTACCTTACAATGTGCACTGTATGTGTGTATGTGTACAATCATCCATGTTTCGTTTGGCAAAAGCTATGGGCAAAAGTAATGAAAGCGTCGAAAATTCAACAAACAACTATCTCATAAAAATAGCATGATTTTTCACTCTTCACTCATCGCCGTCACAATGAAGCCAATCTACTCATCGCATTGAGAACATAATTGTTTGTTTTAAGATTGACGTCCTTAGCATGACGTACTTTTGAATAATTACTGTGTGATTGTAAATTGTCGGATGTGTGCCTGTTTATTTTTGGAAAGGAATTCAATGGTCTGAGGAAGTTGCCTTTTATGGATTTCTATTCAAAGCATCAAACATCAAACGTCGATTGAAATATGGAAAATAACAATTTTTAAGCTATTCAAGAAGCGGAATAAATTTTTCAAGAAACAAAATGTGAAAATAATTTTATTTTCTGTACTACAATTATTTCTTGTCCATTACAATACCAAAATCGGTGAAGGATATTTTGATTAAGCAGCACTATGAATGTTGGTTGAAAACTTTGCTTATGCTGTCCCGTGAAAAAAAATTGCAGTTCAAGCCGCGCTTACTATCGATCCTGGCAAGGAAATGTTAAAATAGCATCAAAGTGCTGACACATAGCGTGTGCATCTGGAACAGGAACTGCTGCAATCGTAGTGGAAAAAGAGGGACGATCTACAAAAGACTAGTTCAAGTACAAAATAGTCCTACTCTGCCTTGAAAATTCTGCAGAGACAGGAAAAGTAACGATCTGTTAAATACCCGTCAATTTGCATTCAAATTACTATACACTAACTTGTCTACGACGAAGAGGGGAATCACTACTAGCATTCATTTAGAGAGTCGAACCAGTAGAGTTGCAAGAAAAACGTTCAAACGGCTGTATAAAAAGGAACGAAATGAATTCTACTGAGCAGCGTTGGATGGGCTGACAGCAGAGGTAAATAAAAGAGAAAATGAATAAGGCTATTGCTTGAGAACTGCTTGGTCGATTGAAGGTAGTGGAATAAGCAAAGCAATTTAAGGAAGGGAACACTTGCTGAAATGAGAATTCAATCACTTCCATGATAAGATGATGCTCAATATCAGGAAGCCATATTGTTTTAATTAAAACGAAAAATCATCAGCACTACTCCTCCTTCTATTCATACACGTTAAAAAAAGAATAAAATATTCAAAAGGAGGGGAAAGTAATCGGCTCCGTTTCCAGAAATCATATTTGAATTATTTCCGACGCGCTGATGGAGTGTATCTTCGGCGGCCATTTTCAACTATGACCAATTTCAGAGAATAGGATCGGTAACTGGTTTTTGTGAAGCTTGAATTTATTACCCAATCAGAATTAATTCAAAAGGAAGATAGGCTGGCTGATTTTAATTTCTTAATTTCTGGAAATTTTAAATTTTTTGGGAGGATAAGTAGCAAACATTAAAATTTATTTTTCGATTCTGGGAAACTTTTAACAAGTACATAAATATCGATTTTAATTCTCATTTTTGCAGAGAGGACGTATACATTATTAGATGTTATAAGTGTCAGAAATTTGGGCACACTGCAGCTAACTGCAAAAGCCAGATAGATGTTTGTGCAAAATGTGCAGAACACCATAGCACGTCTGTTTGCAACTCGCAAATGCTCAAATGCACGAACTGCTCACTGGCTGGTAATAACAATTCTTCGCATCCATCCTTTAGTAGAGAATGCCCAGAATATCTCAAGAGGAAAACATCGGTTCAAAGAAAAATTAATTACCTAATTACGGAAATATAATCATGAATAATATGAGTCCAGAAATATTTTACGCGAATATCAGAAGTATTAGGAATAAATATACAGACCTTGAGATATTCTGCAATTCTAAGCCTAAGTTATATGTAGTGATTCTTAATGAGACTTGGATCTCTAGTGATGAAATTGGTTTATTTAACTTAGATAGATTTGTCTCTATACATGATTGCAGAGATCATGCCCAAGGAGGTGGCACTGCCATTTACATTAATAAAAGGATCCAGCATAAGCTGCTTCATTATGATAGTAGATATCACACGATCATTATTTCTATAGAATGTGACCTTCGTTCAATCCACTTAGGAACTTTCTATAGAACCCAGCATGATGAGACTGAAAACTTTATTGACTATGTGGATGCTTTGTATCAAAGGTTTAATAACTTGATAGTTGTCGCCGATACCAATATAGATGCCATTAGCATAAACAATAGTATCTGTTTTACCTACAATAATATGTTGGCAATGAATAATGTGGTACTGCTAAATTGTAGCCCTACCAAAATTACATCAAGCTCAGCTACTTTGTTAAACCATGTAACAACTACCGTCAATACTCAATCTGTTGCTTTTAAAGTAGAATACTCAGAATGGCCAGATTTAGATCAGCATACTTTGTATATAACAGCATCTGGTATTAAAAAGCAATTGCGACCTATAGTTAAAAAGAAAATTTCAGTTTTAGATAAACGACTATATGTTGATTTGGTGCTAAAGAAGCTTAATGAAACGCATGGTGAAATTTCTTTTATAAACATAATTACTATTATTCAAGATGTAAAACAATCGGCTTCAACTATTAAGGAAATCAGAGTTAGGAGAGGCAACAATTGGATTACGAAAGATTTAATTAAGGAAATGGATAAAAAGAAAATGTTATATAAAAGAATGAAACTGAATCCAAGTGATGCCAATCTTACTTCTGAATACAGATCCCTGAAGAATAAAGTATGTTCCATGATCAGAATTGCTAAGAAAGACTATGTTAGAAGACAACTTATTTCTGCTGAGGGTGACGTTAGGAGAGTTTGGAAATTCATCAACCAAGAACTCTTGCTAGGCAATAAGATAAACAAATCTAACTCTCTCATCTCTGCCGATAATCTCGTTGATCATTTCAGCTCTATAGGTGAAAAACTTACTGAGGACTTAAAAGTTAAGTTTAACGTTGACAATTTGAAAGGCAGAACATTCCGTTGAACTCAAAGCCTCTTTTTTTCGAGCGTACTGATCCTGGTGAAGTGTTTGTCATAATTAGCTCATTGAAGAATTCTTCACCTGGAACAGATGGAATAACTTCCGAAAACTTGAAATTAGTCGCTACTCAGATATCACCTTATATTTCTGCAATCATTAATAATCACATTACCAAAAGTGAATTCCCTTCAGAACTGAGATACCATGATTGTTCCTATTCATAAATCAGGTGACGATTTAGATCCTTCTAATTACAGGCCAATCGCTTTAACAAGTTCGTTTAGCAAAATTTTCGTAGGATTTTATATAGAAAATAGTGTTACAAAAAAGTAACACAACATCAGCAATAACAGATGCCTTACAATTTATTAATTGTGAACTTGATTTGAATAAATATGTGGCTGCACTGTTTATTGATTTAGCGAAGGCCTTTGATACAGTTAATCATATCACTTTGTTAGAAAAACTAAGCGAACTTGGAATAAGAGGCTTGGCACTGGCGTTAATTGATAGTTTTCTAAAAGATAGAAAAATCCTGGTTAGGTTTAATGATGTAATAAGTAAGCAACAAGTAGTTAACATTGGTGCTCCTCAAGGGTCAATTCTGGGGCCAACTTTATTTTTACTCTATACTTATAGTTTATATTTCTCTGGTCTTATTGGAAAATATATTATTTATGCTGATGATACCCTTTTACTATTCTCTGCTAACTCTGCTGAACTTTTGGAGCGACAAATAAATAATGATTTAATTGTTTATGGGTCCTGGCTTTTGGGAAACAGGCTTACAATCAATACCTCTAAAACTAGTTACATGGCATTCAAGCAGATTAATAAGAGTGAGATCTGCCTTAACATCAAAATACATGGAGAGGAGATACAAAGAGTGGCTAGATCTAAATATTTATGACTAATTATTGATAATAGATTATCTTGGTCCCCTCACATAATTAATGTGAAATCTAAGTTGGTTTTCTGGGCTAGGCTGTTCAGAATGAAATATTACTTGGATTTAGACCTGAAAAATATGATCTACAACTCTTTTATGCTGCCTAAGATTACGTATGGTATATTGAATTGGAGTCAAACTTCAGAGATGAATATTGACTCAATTCATAGAATACTCAATAGGATAGTTGAGGCAGTGCATGGACTTGATAGAATGACTCCAAGTGATATACTATACAGACAAACAAATAAATTCAATGTAAGGGATATTATATTTATGGAAAAAGCTAAGATAATATATAAAATACTCAATAACAATATAAAATCTTCCATATTTCCAATGAGACACTGTGATTATCACAGCTATCACACAAGATTTAAAGATAATCTCAGGTTTGATATCTCTAGAACGAATAGAAAACATAAAGATCCTATTAGATTAGCTATGGAAATCTTTAACAACTTACCTAACTCTTTGAAGAATGCTAGATCTTTTCCCGTCTTTAAAAGGCTGCTGAAGAATCACATTAGAACCATGTAAAGTAAATCTCGCACTATTTACTACTAGTTTTTTTCCTGATTGCTGAGTTTTTTTTAAATTTAATAAAAAATTTCTTTTTTGCATCCCTAATACCAGCACTCCGTTGCTGTCTGGGAGCAGTCTTTCTCGTTTTGTTTTCTTCTTAAAAATCCTTTAATTTATATATTTATATTATAAAAGAGCTTCTTCTTCTTATTTGCATGTTTTTTTCATTTTTCATCTTTTCCACTAACTTCACATCAACTAACTCTATCTTACTTTCTTTATTCTCCATTTATCCTATTTATGTTTTCTTTTTAATTATTATATAATTTAATTTCAATTTAAATGGGTCGAGAGTGTGGTTTGGGATTCCTTTCCTATCCTATTCCCTTTCGGGGGATGATGATAATTTTAATTGCTTGTTTCTTGACTAAGCGGCTTACTGTTGCTAGGAAGAAGAGGCTCTGCAATAAAGCTGACCCCATTGTGTTATTGTATTAAAGTAATAAGTCTTCTTATTCGTATTTAGAAAAACACTGTAGGTTTATTAAACCTAGCAAGTATTCATCCAGTCACTTCCAAGGCTATGTAACGACTGACTGCTGGTTTGGTGAGGGACACAACAAAAAGGTTAATCGTTCCAAAAAACGAATAAAGTGAATTTAATTTTATTTAGTTCCTGAAAGTTAAGAGTATGCGTATGAGGTGCAATATGCTAGCGCAAATTTAATAGGGAAATAATTTGTAAGCAAAAAATTATACAAAGCGTATAAAAGGCCATAAGAAGGATATAAAAATATATTTACTGAGCTTGGCTATTTATAAATTAACTTTAGGTTGTTATATATTTCAATGTCTATACATCGACACGCAGCACCTAATATCTAATGGGCCATTTAGACAAGCGTCCATGCGTCCAAGCGTCCAAGCGTTTTTAGATTACACGAGTCAAGTCAACTCAAATCCAGTTTTTTAAAGGCGGAGCTAAGGCGATAAGTGGATGGATTTTACACGCTTATAATGATGTTGTTTTTGCTCCGTACAAATATATTGGTGACAGAAAATTGTATATACTAATCCATTGACTATATATACCTACATATATATGTTTGTGTCTAGATATTCAGATGCATTCAATTTTTTTTCGTAATAGTCATGCACGTAAGGATGCAAAATATATATTATCCACATCATTATGTAAGAAAACAATCATCCACAAAACATATATTTAAATGATCACCAACGAATCATCCACACATGCCACTGAGCGAAAGAAATCATTTTAAAATTTATTGTACATGAATCAGCATACTCCACCTCCTTCGCTTTAGACCCGCCTATATAAACAAAATCAAATTGACTCGTGTAAGCAAAACACGCTAGATTGCATGGACGCCTGGACGCATGGACGCTTGTCTGAACGGCCCATAAGGTATACTGACGCCATTATACACATGGTCACAAAATTAAAGGCAAAAGCCATCTGCAAGTACAAGAGTTTTTCAAACATCCATATGATACAGTTCAAATACCAAGCCAGTGGCTATTATGGGCCATTTACATTGGCGTCCATGCGTCCACGCGTCCATGCGATCTAGCGTGTTTTGCTTACACGAGTCAATTTGATTTTGTTTATATAGGCGGGTCTAAAGCGAAGGAGGTGGAGTATGCTGATTCATGTACAATACATTTTAAAATGATATCTTTCGCTCAGTGGCATGTGTGGATGATTCGTTGGTGATCGTTTAAATATATGTTTTGTGGATGATTATTTTCTTATATAATGATGTGGATAATATATATTTTGCATCCTTACGTGCATGTCTATTACGAAAACAAATTGAATGCATCCGAATATCTAGACACAAAAATATGTATGTAGGTATATATAATCATATGGATAAATACATACAACTTTCTGTTACCAATATATTTGTATGGAGCAAAAAAACATCATCATAAGCGTGTAAAATCCATCCACTTATCGCCTTAGCCCCTATTAACCGGAACCAATCTATTTAGCTAATTTAAGTAGAAATGATAAACGTAAACAATACAGACAAACAAAGTAGACTTGGCTATACGACAGATAAAAGAAACAAAACAACAGGCTAAATTTAGAACGTTAGGTTAATAACATCAGTCAAATATATTTGCAAGCTTAGAAAGCCTGTAAAGGTTTAACTAACGTATAGTTATGAATTATATTTTATCTTACATCAATAATATGGAAAGAAGACCTAAAGTTAAGTCTCATAGTAAGAACCTAAATCCCGATGGTGGGATATCAAAACAATCTTTGGTTTTTCGTTATATCAAATTGGGCAAGTTATAACATTAGGGAAGGGAATGGCCCTTTTTTTTGTTTTTTTTTCTTTACTACAATCCTAACCCAATTAGCAGGTCAGAGTTCTGCATCTTGTCCCAATATTTACCATAAACTATGAATGATCCTATGTTCGAATTTGTGATCGGGGTTGTTTATTATGAACGGAAAACCCTGAATTTTGTTTTCTTTTCTTTTTTTGTGTTCCTTTAAACCGATTCTATGAAAGTACAAGAAGTACATATCACTAATTTTCGGCTTGAGGATTCGTTTTCTCTAAGCATAATTTGCTGTTGTTTTGCCATCGAATCTTGCTGAATTTTCCTGTCAATTTATGAAGACTTAGCGCATCGAGTGATATTCAAGCATTAAACAATTATTTGAAAAATCGTGAAGCTGTATAAAGTCACAAGTAACATTAACTGCCAGTTTAAATATGCGTTGCTAACAAAAGAACAAAAAAATATATATTTTAAAATCTCAACATTATTACAAACACCACTTGCGTCGTACGATTACTTGAATCTATATATTATATTGAATAATAATGTTTTGTTAAAGCTATAAATAACTGGCCTTCTTATTGGGCGAAAGCCTGAGAAGTTCTTCCTTTTTCAGGGTCCGCTTCAGGCCTGGCTGGCCGATGATTAATTAAATAGTTTTTTGTGATTTTCAGAATCCTTGATGGGAGGGATCTTGGCCATGTTAATTTTCATGTTTTGATTAGTTTATTTTCGGCCAAGGTCAGTGGGCGGCGAGACCCCCTACCATCTGGGGTCTGAGCCCCATCAACATCAGGAGCCTGAGGCTGTCTGCCTCATCCTCGGGCCTACTAAAAAGAGGCAGTTTTCCCCCTCAGGCAGTTTTTTCGCGTTTCCGGGTTTCCAGATAGTTAGCACGTGCTTCGTCACGTCTCGGCTGGGTCTGTTTTACAGCCCATGCCTGAGAGCTACATTTGTTCCATTGCGGACAAAACCCCTTTCCCTTTTTGTTGAATATGGCGGCTAGTATTATTTCGTGACGGATGAATAATACGTAGCGTCCCCCTGTGTTTTCTGGGATCCATTTCTAATCCACCCCATTTTCAAGTGACCCACCCCAGCCGCGTAGAGCTAGCAAAGCGGCAAACCAGCATCCGTCAGGGTTGGATTAGAGGGTGCTCCGCTTATGCGGACGAGGGGCCTTCATGGCCATTTCTAGGGTACCCTGCTCCCGGGGCACTTTTTTTTATGTGTCCCTGTTGATGGTTCGGCCATCACTATTACCTGCCTGGCAGGCCCTCTTCTGGACTTCGGTTCAGTTGAGGCGCTGCCAGGCAACACCCTCATTATTAAAATCGCTACACACCTCCAAGCATCCTCTCGCTCTTTTAAATCGCTACAAATGGCATCCAACGTGGGGCCCTAAAACTTGTTTTGGGTGACCCTGCACAAGTGGAAAAATAACTTATGAGCAATAGCTCATAGCTCCCAATATTTAACGTCCTAATTCTAAATACATTCCCACTGACGTGTCCCTGAGTCGCCTCGCTTGCAATTCTTACGTTTGCTGTTCAATAGAACAGTTTAGCTCTCTATTGAACATGTTCGTTATAGCTCTATCTCTCTCTAGGCACAACCCTACCTCCTCCTATCCTTTTAGCATCATTTCTTTTAGTTCCGCTGTGTCGTCCCTTTTGAGCTTATTGGCTGTGGGTGCGACTCGGAAGATGGCTTTGGGTTACTTGGTTTGGTGGTTTATTTGTAGTCCAAGTCATCCGAAGGGCCCCTGCTCCTCTTTGTATGGGACCTACTCCATTGATTGACTGTTGGTGTTCAGAGCCAGACAATTTTCCGGGATTGACTCAAGCTGTTGCTGGATTACGTAGGGTTTGCGCGGTGCTATCACAACGTCTCTTCAGCTTGGCCAGATTTTCAGGGAGATTGTTGTGTCCAGAACACACAACAACTTTTCTTTTGCTCCTTTGCCTCTTTTAGTAGGCTTGAGTGGGCAGACAGACCTCCTTTTGGGCGTTTCCCTCATGAATACGACCCAAACTAAACTTGTCTTGCTTCAATTTCAATTATAACGTAGTCTGATCGGGTTTAACACTATAATACCAATTATTTTGAAAAATTTTGAATATTATTATATTTTTCTGAGATAACTTTCTTATCGAGAACCTTAGTTTTTTCGATACAGTACTTTCTGTCTTTTTGCGAATTCGAATAATTAGTATTTTCCTTTAAAACTTATTTCAGATTCCTACTTGTAATTTTAATTCTTTTCTAAGAATAGAATTTAGAGACTTAGTCACGCCACAGTGCGTGCGAATTTGTGTATTTTCAGCATACGAATAGACTTAGTAGTAAGCATTTTCATGAGATGTAACAGAGTTAGACACGCATTAGCAGAGCGTGCACTTTACTTCTAATAATCAAATTTCCATTTTAAATTTTTCAAACAACACGGATTCGTCAACAATGCCACTACAACACAGTCGTGAAGTCTTATCCAGCGTGAGAAAGGAGGCGCAGTGCACGATATGCCAGCAGCCTTTCACCAGCGCCCAGGCAACTTTCACCACCAAATGTGGGCATTTGTTACACAAAAGCTGCCTTGAGTAGTGGCTCAAAAACAACCTGGACTGTCCGCTGTGCCGTGGACCACTATGCTTCCCTCTGGGCGCTGAACAGGACCCTCGGCTATGGAGACCGAAACACGGGGGGCCAGGCCAAAAACCACCAGGCCAGGCGTAAGGAACCGGGGTATGAAGCGGTAGGATCAGGCCATGCAGGATTTTAAGATGCAAGACCCAGCTGGAGCGGTGGGGTTGGGTCAGTCACCCGATCTACTATCGAAAGCCTCTCCGATATTAGCTAGTTCGCTCCATTGAGCAAAGGGAGGAATTTCGGCCATTTAGCTTTCTTTTTTGGAGTTTTTGTTTGTTTTCGGTCGAAGCCAGGGGACGGATTGACTCCACAACATCTAAAGTCATGCCCCCAACATCAGTAGAGGCCTGAGACTGTTTGCCTTCTCGGGCCTGCTTTTTAGATGCATCTTTCCCCCCACTTTAGGTTTTCTTGTTTATTTTTCAGCCCCCTTACAGAATGCTAGCAACGTGCTTTGACACGTCTCGGCTGGGTCAGGTCTACAGCCCATGCTTTAGAGCTGATCCTGGTCCTTTACGGACAAAAGCCCGTTCTCCTTTATTATAATTGCGGCTAGTATATTTTAATGACGGATGAAATACACGTAACGTCCCACCATTTCTGGGAATGAGTCCACCCCAGTTTTTCCAAATATTGAATGCTTATTCTTAAAATATTCGATTGTACCTGCAATTTTGTGACATAAATTTGTGCTACTAGTTAATTTTATTTTCGACCTTGTGAAATATGTATATTCTTGCTATTTTTTTGTTATTCCCTTTATTTGTTTCTATTGATTAAAAACCAAAATATAATAATTGCTGTTGTGCTATTCACTTTGATAATCTCAGGAAGGCGATGATTGAAAAAATTCACTTTTAAAGTTATAGTTTTTCCGATCACTGATGACATTAACATTCCACGTTATGTGCGACACCAGTGAGGTAGTGTGTGTGTGTGTGAACTGGAGATGACATCAACGGTATAACTTTCCACCATTAGCCCCTTCGATTCAATCGCGCACAAAGCATGTAAAAGTAGCGATTCCGTTCATTGTCAAATTGGAGGGGAACTACTTGGATTTGACCAGATTTGACCAGATTGGACCAGATTTGACAATGAACGGAAAATAAATTGCTACCATTCCCTTCAATGTAAATCTTGAGGGCATGTTCACCCATTTCTACTGCCCCACTGAATGAAACGAAGCCATAAAAGGAGACGTCACTTCAAGCTCTTCTTCTTATTTTGCTGGTTTTTACCCAAAATCTGTTCCTTCCTTTTTTTCTGGAATCCAGTCAAATTTTCTCCTCCCACAGAAGTGAGTTTTTATCCAAAAAGTTTTTACCCGAAAAGTTAGGGAATAGACCTGTAAGTTTTCTGATATGTCACGCTTTTTCTTCATTGAGACGATCGCTCTAGGTACTTAAGATTTTCAGTGTGTCAAGAATATAATGTTGCCGTTGATTCGAAAACGGGGTAAATCAACGGTTTCCGGTAGAGATGGGCAAAATGCCTCATGACACACCACTGATCGCTCTTTTTTAGAGTATTTTACAGCATTGCACCGTACTCTCAGTACACTGTTCGCTTCGCATTTCATTAAGTTTATTCAAACGAAAGCTTTCGCTCACAGACTATGCTGTGCTTTTTTCAGGCGCTGCACTGTAAGAAAGAGCTATGGCTCACGTGTTATGAGGCATTTTGCCCATTTCTAGTTTCGGGATTATTATGGTATATTGCCAATCTGCTCGACCCACATATTTTCAGGATCAATGTCGTCCATATTTTCAAACAAAAAATCACTGATTATTGCTGTCCAATTATTTCAACGCGTACTCTAAACTATTTTTTAACAAAAAAAGGATCAATGGGCCTTTTCACACTTGTATTCTTGATGCACTCCTCAAACCGGTTTACTGGGCAAGAGACGGAAGAATCAAGGGGAATTCTCTACAAAAAGTAGAGAATTCCCCTTGATTCTTCCGTCTCTTGCCCAGTAAACCGGTTTGAGGAGTGCATCAAGAATACAAGTGTGAAAAGGCCCAATTATGTCCTCAGTGTGAAGCGCCCACGACACAGTTTCAATTTATCAAGTCCCTTGAGTCCTATAGATTTTTCTTAGTTTAGAAACTGAAATTTTGTTTGTTCACAAACCCATTCAGCCAGAAAAATCAGCCTGGATATTTGGTTTTTCTTTCGATTTTATGCATCGATATTTTGTCACATTATACTGAACATAAATATCAAAGTACTGTCAAAAATGACAGTACAGCCTGACAGTTATTCCCAGTGAAAGAGATATTAGTCCAAGAAGAAAATAAACAAGCTCAAATTCGCAAACAAATCAAAACAAAGTACACTTACAGTGCACGTGTTTCCGATCATTAAGATATTTAAAGTATTGTTTCTAGCCAGCGGTGTCATTCAGTTAGTGATGGGCGTTTCTGTTGTTTTCAGAAAACGAAAACGAACTGTTTTTTTCCAAAAATAACTGTTTTTTAAAACTTTTTGAAAACTTTTTTCACTCGACCAGCAGCAGATTGATACTGGGTGTTACAATTAGTGATTGGCATTTCTGTTGTTTTCAGAAAACGGAAGCTATTTGAAAAAAAGCAGTTTGAAAAAAACTGTTTTTTTCCAACTGTTTTTTTCAAACTGCTTTTTTTCAAATAGCTTCCGTTTTCTGAAAACAACAGAAATGCCAATCACTAACTGTAACACCCAGTATCAATCTGCTGCTGGTCGAGTGAAAAAAGTTTTCAAAAAGGTTGAAAAAACAGTTAGTTTTGGAAAAAAACAGTTCGTTTTCGTTTTCTGAAAACAACAGAAATGCCCATCACTACATTCAGTACATATGCCTGAAATCTTCTTCGAAATATCTAAATATTTCAAAAATACGTAAATGCATAGATTTTGTCTATTTTCAGCAAGTGAATATATTTAGAATAATTTTTCTTAAAAAAAAAAACAAAGGTAAAAATAACCACAATCATATTTCGTTAAGAGAAATTGACGTAATGATTTTTCGAAATGGAATATTTCGTATAACAACACGAATTGGATGAGAGCTAGAAGTGGAAACTGAAAGAAACAAAGAGCTGTTTTGAAGCAGTGGTTTGGCTAAATAAAAGTGCTGAGCAAAAATGTAACAAAATACAACTTCATAGGACTTTTTTTGAAAAATGCCTGCTGATATTTACATTATCTCAATTTAGAAATTTAAAATAAAACGCTGAATGAGGATGATAAGTCGGTGCCTACCTATGTACCTACGTTCATTGAATTTCGTTCGTCGAGTAGGTTTGTGATTGTCTTTCAGGTCACCAGTAATAGTAATGATGATGGTCAATCTATTCATAAGTTTTGAGAAACAAGGGTTCTGCTGAATTTGACAGCACAATCGTTAAATATCAAAACGAATTGCTTGAAAAGTTATGGCCTGTAGTTTTGCATGTACTTAGGTTAGATTTTTATAGACACAAGGTTACGCATAGACCTATTGGTCCATAGCGATACCAGATAAGAAGACCCGGAGCTCAAAGGTTTAATTCAAGTGGTCTACCGAACTGAAGGATGTCATTCAACCTCTGCTAGGCCGCGTGCATGACGGCCATCAGCCACTGCTCATCGAAGCTGCTTTGCTTGGTTTTTCCCAGTGTTGGACAGTGAAACGGGATATGAGAATTGTGTCTGATTGAGACTCCCGGCACCCGACCAATCCTACAGGTGTCACTGATTAGGAGTCGCAGTTTCAAGGCGTGAGCTGCTGCAAGATAGTAACCAGTAATAATGCTGATCAACTGTTTGTTGTTCAGTTAGGGTAAATTCAAGTAGACATTTGGTAGCTATGGGACTTAATGACCCTAACATGATTTTGGTTAACCTACAAGTCTGAGTTGCTCACCATCTGCATCATCACCATCTCATATCATATTGGAGTCAATCAAGTACTCGACCGTTTGTGGAAAGACAATTCATGGATTTTACACCACGATAATGCACCAGCGCACACGGTATTGATTGTTTCACAGTTTTTGGTCAAAAATTCAGCCAATGTCATCAGCCAAGCACCATACTCAACCGATATGGCCCCGTGTGACTTTTTCCTCTTTCTCAGACTCAAATTGCCAATAAGAGGAACGCGTTTTAGCCCAGTGAAATCCGACATAAAAAAGGCGAAACTTCGGAAAAATTAGGGGAAAGCTGAATTTTGGTGTGAACCTTGGTACTGGTGTGTTGAACAAAATGTCATCGATCCGAGTGCTGCGTCGCTTTTTATACGGGGTCAAAGGTCACCAAAAGTGACCTTTCCTAAATATCTCAGTAACGGTTACGTCTTTAGAAAAACAATGCATGACGAGTTTGTAGCTTAGAAAATTTCCAACAAAAAAGATTATATAGCTTTTTCCTGTAACCATAACCATTTTTGAGATATATTGATCTAAACATTTGTTACTAACAGCACCCTCATTCTCATCGGCATGTTGATATTATCCGATTTTGATTACGACTTGGCATGTTTGTGAGTTTGTTTTTCTATGTTTAAGAGGCGCATAAAAAAAAACATGTACACAAACTTATCTACCAGACTCCAGGGTAGGTGGAAAAGTGTACTCCGAAAAGTTACCACCACCCCCCGTTCCCCTTTGCCATAAAACTTGTAGGGACATCTGCTCGCTACTCCCTTCTCCGAAAAAAACTGTATTGCGGCATCATTTATGGGATATTCCACGAAAGAGCAGGACAAAACAACAAAATTGTAGGTGAAAATAAGTTTTGTAACATATCATGGGCCTAAGAGCATGAAAAAGTAAGATAATATCATGGCCTAATTCTGTAAACGCTCATTCTTGACTTTATAGGAGCTCAATCCGATGCAGATTATCCCCGAATAATCAGTTTTTTTACCAATCCTGTGATGACTGCGTAGCGCCAAAAAGACATGACACGTCTCGAAACCAATTTGCACCTGAAATTATGTGACCTTGCCCTGATCGTTCATGGGATAAGACGGAATGGAAAAAAACTAAAAAACCGGGTATTTCGGGGTAATTCGTTTGCGGGGGTGTGTAGGGTGTGGGAGGGGTGTAGATGTAGGGCTGGTCCTGCGATGCAAAGAATAGACACTTAACAGGATAAAAAGTGATCCTATCTTGTTTAACAGTGCGCAAAGAGCAGGCAACGAGCTCATTTCTGAAGATTTGGGATGGATGCTCAGGGATACCAGTTTATGGCAAAGGGGGAGGGGGGAACTTTTCGGAGCACACTTTTCCACCTACCCTGGAGTCTGGTAGATAAGTTTATTTATATGTTATTTCTATGCGCCTCTTAAACTTATAAAAACAAACTCACAAACACGCCAAGTCATAATCAAAATCGGATAATATTAACATGCCGTGAGAAAGAGGATGCTCTTAGTAACAAATGTTTAGATCAATATATCTCAAAAACGGTTATGGTTACAGGAAAAAGCTATCTAATCTTTTTTGTTGGAAATTTTTTAAGCTACAAACTCGTCATACATTGTTTTTCTAAAGACGTAACCGTTACTGAGATATTTAGGAAAAGTCACTTTTGGTGACCTTTGACCCCGTATAAAAAGCGACGCAGCACTCGGATCGATGGGGACTTTTGACATTTTGTTCAACACGCCAGTGCCAAAGTTCATACCAAAATTCAGCTTTCCCCTAATTTTTCCGAAGCACCATGTTAGATTTCCCCGGACTATTTTGAGACGATTGATGCGATAAAAGAGAATTCGCTGCGTGATCTAAAAGCCATACCTACCAAAAGTGCGAGGAAAATTGGATCAAATGCTGGCATCAATGGAATCAATGCGACGAGGATAGTAAAGAAATTTATTAAAAATTGAAATTTTGCCTTTTTTTTTCTCTTTTTGCCGGTTTATTTTTGATCATAAAGTAGGATCGGATTTACCTGGGTCAATACTAAAGCCCACAGTATTCGCCCACTCATTAGCGCGCCCCAGAGCATATCCGATGAGCTAGCTAAGGATATACGAGAGCCTATTCGAAACTACGATCGCACTCAATCGGCATAGGCAACAACCTTGAGTCTCTTGTTCTCCAATCTCTTTAAAATCGTACTTGTCCAGTGATGCCAATTTAGCTACATTGTAACTAGATTTAGCTACAAAAAGAATCTGTTTAGCTACAAAATTTTTCATTTAGCTATTGGCTACAATTTTAGCTACTAATTTATATATTGTAAATAATTTAAATTTTTGCTTTGATTGCATTAATTTTCACTAGTTTATTAATATTTAAAACACTCAGTGCTTGAAAATAATTTCCTCAAATTCTAAGGTAATCGCTAATGTTTTGGGTAGTACAATAGTACTACTACTATGTACTATGTCTCTCTGGACATAGAACAATAATAATCTTCTACGGACGGTTTTATTTCTTTTGCTTGGTGCGAAGAAAAACCGAGAGTTTTAACTCATAGGTAAGACAACGAAATATGTTTAATATTGAATACACATTAGGCGTGTTTTTTTGCTCCCCCTATCTATAACAGAGCAATGCTATCCACTGCAGACGCATTCGAAACAACAACTCCCCCTATCCACAACAGGAGTTGTTGTTGTTTCCAATGCGTCTGCACTGGTTAGCATTGTTCTATTATGGATAGGGGCAGCAAAAAAACGCGCCTATTATCTGCCTAAATTTGAAGACAAGAACCCAACAATTGACATAAAGTAGCAATAAAACCTGAGAGCATAAAGACATTCGGAGGGGCCGAAGGCATGGCCATTTTTCCTCATCACCAGCGACCCCGATGATAGATTGAAATTTTCGGGGCGTAGGTAATACCTAATTTATCAAATTGATGGGGACATATTAGGTCTGTTTCCGTACTTGAATCTATTATAATATATTAAAATAGATTCGCAACAAGTCGTTTCCGTACTTTTGCTGCAAGCCAAATTTTGCAGCAAAAAGAAGCCAGCTGCCAAATTCTGTTACTGCTGCATTTTGCTGAAAGTACGGAAACAGACCTATTATGTGTGAATAATTTCAAATATTCAAATTTTGAATATCGTAAGTGAATGATTGTTAGATATTTAGTTATTTAATATTTTTTAGCTTTCATATTATAACCGTACGAATTCTCGAACCAGGGAGTAAAAATAAGCTACAGCAGGCTGGATTATTCGTTGCTTTGCGGTGAATTAATTGTTTTTCCAGGATAGAAGATGAAAACAGAACACAAATGCATGCGAACTATGAAAATTGTAGAATATACTAATTGAATATTTATTCACCCATAAAACAAAAATTGTTCTATAAGAAAGTGGCCTAAAAATTAGATGTGTTTATGCTGGTTCAAATCTTGGCAGTGCCGAGTACTGCCGTAGGTGATGAGAAAACATTGAATAATATAAAATATCATTTTCGTTTTTAGAACATCTAGAAAGTTTTTACTGAGTATTGTGTGTAAAGCAACTGCCATGAATAAAATCATCAAAATCAAAAACAACTTCAAATTCCGAAAAAGGCAAATTTTATTTAAGATTTTTCGAAAAAAAATAAGCAGTCTTCACAGTTAATAGTTCCAAGAAGTCTCAACTTTTCTTATACTATAAAGTAGGCTAAATACAATGATAGGTTGGAGATAATATATTTCTAGGTAATAAGATATTTATTATATTATATTCACACTATCTAATCGTTCTCGACCTACTTCGCTAATCCAGTTATTGGCCTTGAGATTATCTAACAACTCAATTATAGAAGCTGTTTTCTTTTGCCTGAGCTGTTTTTTACGGAAATTTCGGATAATCCTATTTTTTCGTTTCAGAGTATCTTCCATTTTTTTCCTGCAGCTTGATTAAATGCACTGCGGTAATAGGAGCCACTTGGTCTGTTTACGTAGCCTAATTGAAATGATATTGTTGAATATTAAAATTTTCAAAAGTGTATCATGAACGCAATATCAGCATTAAGCACCTAATGAGATCGCAATTCCCTCTTCTTGTCCATCGTTTATCCCAGCTTGAATATTGTTGCCAAAAGGTATCTATAGAATTAAGATAATTAAAGAAAAGAATGTGTTGAACATTTGCTTTACTTACTGCATCACTCGAAGATTCTATTCCCCTAAAGATGGTCCCCTGTTCGGTTGCTCAGAACTAACGAACTATGACGGCAGCTGTAAGAAAAACAAGAAACTAGGTCTGTTCCCGTACTACGATTAATTGCAATGAAGCGTACTAAAACAGAGTTTTTTACTCCGTTTTAGTACGCTTCATTGCAATTGATTGCAATTAATTGCAATTAATTGCAATGAAGCGTACTAAAACAGAGTTTTTTACTCCGTTTTAGTACGCTTCATTGCAATTAATTGCAATTAATCGTAGTACGGGAACAGACCTACTATTACACTTATTCCCTTGTCAATCATCAATTGCTATATACCACGACCGAAAGATTTGAATAGACCCGGGAAGTATTTTTGATGATCAGCTAAGGAAATCCAAGAGAAGAAGTCCAAATGAATATGTGCTGCTCATTTTCTGGAAATCTGGAAAACAATATTTCACACAGCATGCAATACGAGTAAATTTTTACATCATTTTATTTCCGCTCTGCCCCGAAACTGTTGATGCGCTCTACTGCTTTGTGTTTTTTTTGACAGCAATTAAAATGGCTACCAGAAAATTCGCGCCAATATGTCGACAATATTTAAAAGGGCTCAAATAGGCACTTTCACTTATAAAAAGTTTGTAAAATTCACAAAATTTTGCAAACACACCGTTTGTTTATTCCTTACTTGTGATAAGAAACTCCAAGTGGCCGGCGTTGCAAACTATTGCCACAATTCGGTACAACTCACTTCATTGGAAAGATTAATGCAATTGCACAGTTTTCAAACACTTTTTTCAAATAAAACTCGCGATTTTCACTTCTACACTAACGTTTTTGTGAACCGCACTAGTCGAATCTACACAAAATTAATCTGTATTTAAAATAAACACGATTTTATTTCCGTACCGACTCAAATTGTTTACATTAGTTTAATTGTCATATTGACAGAAAGGATACAAAGAGGGGAATTGACATTGAAGAAACATGAAAAGTGGTCGGTTTCTCTTTAATGTATTTTAAATTTACATCGCCCCTCCGAATGTCTTTATGCTCTCAGAATAAAACGCAGACAAGGTGTTCGCACAAAACCCTAGAAGAAATTAGGAATCGTGCTCAGTAGTAAAACCAAACGTTAGAATTGTGCTAGCTATGTTTTTTTTTTATTTTGCAGAGTTTTTCAACATTGCGAAAAATAAAGACTATATTTTCTCCGTTGGGAGCAGCACCTGAAAAACAACATCGGCAACAAATCAAAGCTACAATGTGTATTTTCGTTGTGAACCGTTGCGCATTTAAATCAATTGACCATTTGAGTGAAATGTGTAAGAAACTGGCAGATGAGTCCAAAAGTTGGAGCAAGTGTCAGATTCATCGATTAGAAGCAGCGCCATAGTGAAAAACGTTATGTTTCCATACTTCAAATCGGATTTAAATGCAGATATTGATAACTCTATTTCTAGTATTTTAATTGACGAGTCTACGGAAATTTTAATGATATTCAGAAAATTTATTACAATCTACTTGGCTTTGATTGAGCTAGAAAGTGGAACTGCTGAAAGTATTGCTACTGCCATAAACACGTGCTTAAAAAACTACAACCTAAATATTACAAATATAACAGACAAAGCAAGTGTTATGGTCGGAGTCAATAACGGTGTATTTCAAAAATTAAGTCGCCAAAATCCTTTTTTAATATTAATAAGTGTGCTTGCCTGTGTAATGTGCTTGTCATTCCGATCAGCTTTCAGTTTCTACAGCTGCAGGATCATTTCTTCCCCAAACGTTAGAATTTTTACTTGCAGAACTTTCTCATTGGTTCTCTAAATTCCTTTGAAGATGATACGGAGTTCATAAACGAGGTGATTGTCAATAAAGGGATCAGTATCAAAGATCATTAGCCAATAGTTAGGACTAAAAACCCACTTCAGTATAGTCCAAACATCAGAAGAATGTTATTTAGCAAGAATGATTTACAATGAGTATAACAATTACAAAACCTTTTATATCTCCTATTTCTTCAACCCCTTTTAAAGGATGCTTCTATCATGAATAAAAAAATAGAAAGTAATTCTGTTGAACTCACTAAGCTCTTTAACGATTTTTATATTATTTTATACTGTTAAATTAATTAACTACTCACTATCCGATGTACATCCAATATTTTTCAATATGAATTATAAACACTAGCTTAATAAAACTGTTTTCCAGAATCATGAATTTTTTATTGTTGGAGTTAGCTACACTTTTTAGCTGCAATGGAAACTTTTTAGATATTTTTAGCTATGTTTTTCCTAAATTCTAGCTACAACGGCTGGAAAAAAGTTGGCAGCACTGCTTGTCACCAGGTTCCACAAGAGAGAAGGTAGAGCTCCTCCTTGGGATGTACCTCAGTGAACGTCTCTCATCATTCGTACTCCCGTACACTCCACTGTTATGAGCCTTTGCTTAAGCATGCTGTTTTTCCACCTGCATATAACAGCGTGGACGCGAGGCTTTCCAAAATGGTTGTTGTATGCACATTATTGAAAGCGTATCTGATGTCAAAAATGACCCCTGAAGCGTATTTCTTGTAATGGAGTGCCTATGGAGAGCCGTTTCTACTGATTTCCCTTGCGTCTACGTGTTTTGGGCTCTCAAAAGGGTTTGAGATCTAGTTTTTTGAATTCTATGAGAAGACCTCGAATACCAGCTTTGGGTATAAATACAAACTCAGGTGTCCTCCACGCTACAAGCTACCTTTATAAATTGGCATTAGCCAGGATATGGTGAACATTTCTGTGCTCCGGAGCATGGCACAAGCTTCACTTTAACCTTTTGGATCATGGAAACTGGACACCTGCCCAGCAGCGGGTTTGGCGGTGGAGTGAAACAAAGAGCCCGCAAAGTGAATACCTACGAGGATCTTCAACAATTCCAAGCTTTGGTGTGTCCAGTTAGCTATCATCTTGCTTGTAAACTATGCTTGATGTGAGCAGTTTCCTAGGTCTCATCAAATCTGAAACCTCTTTATGATAATAATGAAAAATGTTGACCACAAAACATTCACCATCAAAGTGATCAAAGAACTTTTCCGAAGTAGAGATAGGTAAATATAAAAGCATCAGTAGGTGTCTTCAAATCAAACACACAATGAATGATCGACATGCAAGTTGACATTGTGTGATTGACATCAAGGTACCTATTTGCGAGTAAATTTATTTTTATCCCATTGTGTTTAATTGCAACCAAGACCGTGAATACATTGATTTCTAATAATTATATTGGACTAACTGATTGACGATGAAAAATATTCTAAGTATTTCATTCTGAAATTGGAAATATCTGAACTTTGTGAATTCGAAATTTTTTTCGAGTATACTTAGAAATCGAAAGATTTTTTTTAGTACCTTATTCGCAATTTTCGATAATTCAAGTAATAAAAGCAAATGAAAATTTCTATCAATCGAAATCATGACATTTGATCCGACAGCTGTCATGAGAGTGCATTGTAAAATATAAACAAAGTGTTTGAGGCTCTTAAGAAAAGTGGCGCCCAGAAGTTTATACAAAATTATTAATTAGATATACATACTTATACAAAATTATTCTAACAATAAATTATATATTATTAATCACTTGTATGAATTATTTTCATAGATTTTAACTGTTTCATACCAATTAAGCCTAAAAATAGTTGTCTATTACGTAGAACCGATTCAGAAGACAACTCAATACAGCAAAACAATTCAATTTCTATCCCAGATTCTAGGCGACGACGAGATGAGCTATTAAAAAAGTCGTCTGCAGACCAGAGTAAAACTATTTCACCTATGAGTGAGTCCATCGCTGTGTATCCTGCCTTCCCCCACAATTTCCGGTTTCATGGCGCAAATATTCTAGATCCTCTCTATATGAATTAGATAAGTAGGTAGCTATCTACAACAAAACTATCGGATTTGCTAGTTTGCGACATGACGTAGCGTTACATTTCCCATGTAATGAAGATTTGTCAACGAAATTTTCTATTCTTATATCTCTAGATATTTTGTTCGTAACGGTTTTCATCTAATTGATTCAACGAAGAGAATTTCCCATCGTAGTGCTACTTTGGATTTGTATCTAAAACCATTCTTAAGTGCTACGAACTATTAATGGATTGAAATCGAACTAGAACCCAAAATCTTTATAAGTTTGAGTATATGCGAGTCTAATACAAATTAATATTTGTAGATACTTAGAATAGTTTTTGCGCATGATTAGTAGACGTAGTAGGTACGATTTGGGGTACTTCTTTTAAGAGAAGAAGAAGAAATTCGCTTGTGTATTTTGTTGCTGTTTTTAGTTTCAATCAGCTATGTTTGGCTGTAGTGAGTAACGTATGTACGTATGAGCGTACAGAGGAAGAATCATGAATAATGGGATATTGATGATAGTGTGGTGTGGTTTTGGGTTAGCTCCCGTACCATACTTACGTATAGTAAACAGAAAATTGTTGGCATTATGCATTTGCCGTTCGTTAGTAGTCTCTATAGACACTTAGCCATCTAGCTACATATAAAACCCGATGGTGATCTTGGCCGTGGCTCACTCTTGTCCAAGAACTTGAATGGAAGAAGTGTGAAAACGTTTACGGTTAAGCAAATTGAAGAAGAATAAAAGATACAAGCTAGTTCTTTTACAGTTGTGATTCGAATTACATACAGAGTTACGGGAATTATAGTGATCGTGATACAAGGAAACTTATCAGAAGATTTTAATTGCTCGTGCTTTTTTTGATACTATAAGTGAAGTCGTGACTGTCGTAACAAAGTGAATTAGTTCTTTCGAAGCTGTTTCACAAGTCCTACCCAAGGAAATTATTTCGTTTCGCGTTTGATTTAAAAAGATAGTTTGTTGATTTCGTTCATTTCGATCGGTTAATTGAACCCAATTTGAAAAACAACCATGGCAGATGTCGATCATGAGCTTGGAGCTATTCGTTTTATTGTGGTAAGTGTTCATGCATCAAACCTATTTCGCACGCCACATTTTCCGACGCTATAATGAAGCAATCAAGTGAATGAATTAGTCGGTTATATTCATCGGTAATTCCACAAAAGAATCATCATTGACGACTGTTTAACCAGCAAGAACACATGCCATTTTTGCGCAATTTAGTATTATAAGTTGAAATGATGCTCTATCGAAACCGTGAAAAATTTGATCAAATTGTAGATAGGCTGATTGTTGGTGAGAATACAAGATACATTCTTTGAACTTCAATATAGACACGTTCCGATCAGTTTCGATGCGATTAAAGTGGAAAGTGATCAGATATACAGATTTTGTTGTAGTTGCAATATCATGATGATTATGATTGCTATTGTTAATAGTTCTATTGTTTCGTTCTCGATTGTGAGTGCTGGAAGTATCTTATAGTTTTTTATTAACTATAGAACTATTGTGAAATTTTGATCGTGAATATGGTAGAATGTGAAAGCTTTCGCTGTATCAGTTTCTTCGAAGAGATTTAAGAGTTTTGTTCTTCATATTTTTCGGCAAAGATGAATCAAATGAGGTGAATACGAGAGAATCCGAACTTTTAAGCAGTTCGCAAAGTCCTAAATATTATCATTTGATATTATTTAATATTTTATTGGTGTATTATTGTGTGAATTTGATCAAAAATTATAAGATCGTGCAGCCTGCTGAATAGATCGCTGTTTCCTAATGTGTGGAATCACCGAATCTAGGATCAGACGGAGTATCACTCATCGATCTTTAAGTTGGCCTAGCTGAGTTAAATTAGGAAGTAAAGAGATTCGTGGATCTAATGACTCCAGACTCATTTACATTGATTAATAATTTGTGAATGAAACTGTCCATCATCTTCAAACCCTAGACCCGACAAAGGTTGTACTGGCAATACTTTATTTTTATTTACTATTGAAAACTACAATATTCACTTGTGTACAAGAACAATGAAAGAAATGCTGATGATATAGATTATAACTAAATGAGAATGTAATAATATTCCAAATAATATTCCGAGAATTTCTTTTAAAAAACCTTCAAAATGAAGCTAAGTTGGATTTTTACGATCACTTTCCGTCGATTTATGAGGGCTATTGTAATGAAGATCATTTAATATTTCCATCTTGTTCCTTAAGTGAATCATCATCAGGATATCTCACCCCACGTAGGTGTTTTGTTTTTTAAATATGGAAATAAATAATAGCTGCTCGGAGCGAGATCTGGGCTATAAAACGGATGACACATTTTTTGAAATTCACATGATTATAAAGCCTCTATTGCGGTTTGACAGCGGTGCGACGGTAAACTATCGTTAAAAAGGAGAACGGCTCGAGTTAACATTCCTTTTCGCTTTAATTTTATCGTCTATATTAATTTATTTATAATCGAAACAAAATAGCTGCCGATTTTTTCAAATCTTTATGCTTATAGTGTACACTCAGTGAAATAATTATAAGGGCATGAAAGCTTTAAGTAGTAAATAATATATTTTGCGTCGTTTTTAATGATTCAATCAAAATTTTATTACTTCACGTAATTGTACTTTCAATAACAGTGCATTAAAAAAAAGAACTTTTTTTTAAATTTTATAATAATTAAAACTGTAAGTAAAAACGAAATAATTATAAAGGCACTTAATACTTTCATTGTTTGTTTTTATTTTGTAGTGACTGTTACGTAAGCTTAGTAAGAAGTTAAACCACCGTTATTGTTTATAACCTCTTCTAAACGACTTGGCATTGAATTTATTAAGGTAAAGATATTCACAGAATCGATGGTCTTCCACTCCTTGTTGATTGAATCCCTTAGCTCATTTACTGGTGAAAAACTTTAGCTTATAATATAGATCATAGATTCTCGATTGGATTAAGATCCGGACTAAGTGCGGGTCAGTCGACAATCGGGATGTTCTTGCAATGATTTTTCTTGATTGTTCTTCCAATACTTCAATATATCTTTCAATTTCCTATTCCTTGGACTTAAGATCTTGCTGAATTAAATTTTAAATAGTATCTGATGTGGTGGATTCTATAGGTCTAATGACAGCTTCCTGAGTTTAAAATAATTGTGCCACCTTTTGACTGTTGCCACAGATTGTCCAGATTTCCCATAAACAGATTGTTATTAGGTAAAAGTTTCATTTGGGTTTTTTTCCTCTCTTTCTGTCAAAAATCTTAGTTAGTGTAATGGACTGTTCCCTAGTTCTGTTCCCTAACTTTTCGGGTAAAAACCTTTTGGGTGAAAACTTACTTCTGTGGTAGAAGAAAATTCACCGAAAACTAGAAAAATAAAACAACAGAATTTGGGTAAAAATTGGTAAAGCAAAGAGAAGGATAACCAAAATTGACGTCTCCTTTCATATATCTGTTTCACTCATTCTCACATAAAACAAAAATCAATCAGCTGTGAGATAATTTGACAGTCGGGACTGCATTGCGAGAAATTGTCATCAGAAAAAATTCGAGTTAATTCTTGGAAGAAGGCCTATTTTGCAAGAGGATCTATCCTTGAATCCAGTTTAAACTTCAAAATTTTACCTTCCCCTTTTTAACATTCAACTCAAGATTTTGACATGCCATTATATAAAACATCAATGTAAGATTAAGGAGAAATAGTATTTATATCACTTGCCGCTACATTTTTCATTATACATAAAAAAATGATTTTTATTTTCATATTTGTGACAGGGCTCAACAGCTAACTTTTTTATCGCACTTTTTACATTTTTCTCGCTGCTGATTATAGTTATTTGTCGTTGGTCTGGAGTTTCCCTATTTGAGAACTGTTTTGATTTCTGAAACTGCTTTGAGTTGATCGCTGCGATTTTGAATATCGATTCTGCCGCTACTTTGTTTATTTCATAAAGAGACTGCGGTAAAACTGGACTTGATGCCCCACACAGCTGTTGCATGAATCTCGCCGATAGATGTCGGGCTAATATGTTTGTGTTTTTGTGGCTGTGCGTTTGCTTTTGGGGCTTCTTTTCTTTCTTTTTTTTCTTTTTCTTAATTGTTTTATCTTCTTTTTTCTTTTTTTGTATAATTTTGTCTGTTTTTCTTCATTTTTTCAACCTTTCTACCACCTTTTCGCCCTCTGGTGGCGGGATTTCCCGGGTGTGGGGCATCAAGTCCAGTTTACCCAGAGACTGCTGCATTTACTTCGTTTGAGAATCGGTCACTTTCGCAATGCAGCAATATTCCTGAACCTTTCCTTTTTCCTTTCCTTTTTTCTCGTCGATTTTAATGAGTCTCGTTTTAATATTCGAGTCAGCCAATTACATGGACCACGCATAATTTTCTTCCTTTCAGATCTAAAGTTTTAGCTTTGCACTATCTTTGATATGCCCGCCGTAAGATTGTCGAAAGATTCACCTACTTGCTGACATTGCGAAAAAAATATTTATATTTCATAGATATCGTTCGTTCGAGGGTGACAATAGCCTCTGAACGCTTTAATGTCAACACGAATCTAATCTATTATTTTTCTATCAGCATATGATACATCAAATGTGTTGAATAATGCAATTCTCTTGTCACCGTCCGGTTTTGACCTCCATTTTTGGTTCAAAGTTGATGTCGCAATCGCTTTTCGAGCTAAAGATGCAAGAAATATAATAGGTATCACAAAAGTATGATACAAAAGTATCACAAGCTACGCACAGCTGTCAAAAAAGCAGCCAATGATACGATGCATGCCTACTTTGAAAATATCGAAACTTCTATTACATCTAATAAACCTAAACCCTTTTGGTCCTACATCAGCTCCCTGAAAACTTCCTTTGGTATTCCTTCTATTATTTACCATCATGATATGTCTGCTTCCCCTTCACAAGATAGCTGTGACCTTTTCGCCCAATTCTTTTCTTCTTTCGCTTCCCATCGTAATCCTCCAAAGCCGTCAGTTAGGTTTTCCTCAGCCACTTGTATCCTATGATCCTACCTTCGTTTTGTATTAATCATTTGGAAATCAAATCTTTGATGAGCTCTCTTGATGTAAGGACTGGATTCCGTATCGATGATATTCCAAATCACTAGCTTTTAATCTCAGCATTTCCACCAGTACTTTCCCATTACTTTGGAAATCTGCGAACATATTCCCCATCCAAAAAGCTAATGACATTTATTGCATCTCTAACTAGTGTCCCATATCGCTTGAGGACATCAAAAATGATATTAATATTAGATATGCCCACACTGGGCGCCATTATTTTTACCTAATTCCAATGTGCTTGAAATATTAATTTGTGAGCGCATCGAAACATCCTTCGTTTATTCATTTTGCATATTCTGCTCATCAGTTTGGAGCTTTGAAAACACGATGCTCAGAAAAAGAGTCAAAATATTCATTCGAATTATTTTTCTAGGACTGTGCGTCATCTACACTGGAGAATGATTTGACTAGTTTATTAATGTTTTCAGGTTTTCATCGAAATTTTGTTTTAGTTTTCATCAAAAACTTTATAGATATGAGATGCATTAATTTTCTTGATTTGATATATCTTTGTGTTTCAAGTGTTGAAACTAGTGATGGGCTTAAAAACGCCAAACAGTTTGAAAAAAACGTTTGGCTGCAAAAAACGAACGAACAGTTTTTCCAAATAGCGACAAACAGTTTTTCTAAAACGAACTTTTTTTTCTAGAACGAACAGCATTTCTAAAACCAACCGTATTTCTACAACGAACAGTTTTTCGAAAACCAATTATTCTAACTATTCTAAAGCCAATCGTTTTTCTAAAACCGACCATTCTTCTCAAACCAACAGTTTTTCTAAAACGAATAGTTTTTATAAAACCAATCGTTTTTCTAAAACTAATCGTTTTTCGTTTTTCTCAAACGAATCGTTTTTTTAAAACGAACTGTTTTTTTCAAACGAGTCGTTTTTCGTTTTTTTCAAACGAACTGTTTTTTTCAAACGAGTCGTTTCTCGTTTTTTAAAAACGAACTGTTTTTTTCAAACGAATCGTTTGTCGTTTTTTTCAAACGAACTGTTTTTTTCCAACGAGTCGTTTCTCGTTTTTTAAAAACGAACTGTTTTTTTCAAACGAATCGTTTCTCGTTTTTTTCAAACGAACTGTTTTTTTCAAACGAGTCGTTTTTCGTTTTTTAAAAACGAACTGTTTTTTTCAAACGAATTGTCTTTCGTTTTTTAAAAACGAACTGTTTTTTTTTCAAACGAATCGTTTTTCGTTTTTTTCAAACGAACTGTTTTTTTCAAACGAATCGTTTTTCGTTTTTTAAACACGAACCGTTTTTTTTAAAACGAATCGTTTTTCGTTTATTTTAAACGAACCGTTTTTCGTTTGTTAAAACGAACTGTTTGGCAGTGGAAAACTGTTTAGCTGCGGAAAACAGTATTTTCGTACTTGCGAATATTTTCGTACTTGCAAGTATTTTATTCAAATATTCAAAAAGTTTTTAGGGCAAAAGGAGCTGAAATCGGACAAAATCGGCCAATTTTGGGTTAGAGTGGTTTGGGACATAACGGGCCAAGACCTATTACTGTGATATAAAAATTTCGGTTTTGTAGGGGAGTAAGGGGTTTTTTGGCCATAGTTTGGCAAAAACTGCTTTTACCGCGCTTTCGATGATTGAAAGTGGTCGGGGAGTAAATTAGTGATATTTTAAGGGCAAACAATTTTTGATAGGGGAAATTGGGCAAAAACGTCCATTTTTAGCATGAATTTAGATCTAGCATGAATTCGGGCACCTTTCTGAGTTGTTTCGGGCGAAATTTCTATACAAGTCTGGGAAAAAACGGCCTAGTTTCGAAGATACGGCAAAATGAATCCGGTGGAAAAACTAAAAGTAGCACTAAGGTGCCAAGGAGGAAAAGGTTGAGATCCTTTTTGGTTCACCAGTTGGCGTCTCCGGGTGTGCTAAGGCCCTCCTCGTGACTGCAGGTCGCCACCAGGGTGTCTCCATACCTAACGGGGTTGTAAAATTTACGAGACCATGGGAGGTAAGATGCCCCTGGACTCATTCCCAGCCTTACGGAAGAGGTTGGCTCCCTAGTGGGTGCATGTTTAATAAACGAAACATTTTTTTTATTGCTTAGTAAAAATTTCATGCTTCAGTGAGGCAAAGTGGAAATCCGACTGTTTTAGATTAGCCAGGAAAAGTTTGGTATCAGTTTGGTAAAGTTGTATAGATGACAAGAGGATTAGTTGGTCCTATCTCAGTAATTTTTTTACTTTTGTCATTTGAACGAATACAGGTTTTTTTTGCATATAATAAAATGAAAAACAAATTAAATGGATTGAATTTGATCGTTTTCTTTAGATGGCCCCTAGATTGGAGAAAGACTTGCCAAATAAATGACCGACCATTGGAAAGTTACGGACAAGCTGCACAGCAGGGGCGGCTCGTCGTTGTACGCAAAGGAAGCAGTGCTTCCCTTGCCAAATATTCCCTATACAAGAAAAATAGCTTAACAATATATATTGAAATTCAAAATAAATCAATTGATTTTATATGAATTAGCACCCAACATCAATAAAAAAATTACGAAACTCAAAACACTATTCATCTCACACACGAGATAGCTCTAACATCCTAAGTGCCTTAAAAGTAGTTTTACAGCAACGCGATCGGATATCTTGCGTTTGAGTGAAAACCTCAAGCATCTCGTACCATTGTAAGCCAGAACGCACAGTTCATTGCAGCGTATTGAAATATGCTACACAGAACACTAAAGTGATCTTGCCTCAATGCACGTACCATGATGTGTGCATACACCCCATTGCAAGCATCACGCAATCGATGGTGGTAAAAACTTTGCAATCAATGTTCCCGAATAGCAGCGCGGACGCTGCTCAGCTCACCGCCTCTTCCTGAGTAGAGAAAATCAAAAACCCCTTGCTTATTCGGCCGCTAAATGGCCAAGAAATATTTGTGAATGGACGCAGCACGATTTGTAGCGTACTCTGTTTGGTTTCTATTTCGCTACAGAACTTGGAGCTGGTATGGTTCGGGTGACTGAGTTTAGAATGTGATTCGTATGTATGAATACTGTAATGAATTCGTTGTTTAACATAAGATGTTATTTGTATGTTTCGTTTCTGTAATAGATTTATTATCAAGAGTTTAATGTTTGCTGTAGATTGAAATTCTTCTGATTTGTCTGTTTGTTTGTTTGTGCTGAAAGTGCGTAAGTTAGCATTGGAATGATTAAAAAAAGATAGTTGTTTTTCACTTAAATAGTACAAGAGTATTAACGTTCAGCATACAACGTGAGGTTATTTCAACCCAAAATCTTAAAGACATGAAGCTGATTTTATGGAAGAGGTATGAAAGTATTTTTTTTAACAAATGCTTTGTGCTTTATTATTAGCTTGCCAATACATAGAATAAAAGAAATATTTGAACACGCTCTGTTTAATATATGTATACACAGAATAGATAAAATGCTTTATGAGATAAATTTAACCCCACCTTGTATGGGTGAAGAATTATTTTCACGTTGTTTGCCGAAGTTTTAATTCATTTTGTCTTGAAAATTGAATTTCACCATAGAACATCTACTGCGGTATATTTTTCTCTTAGACTATTTGATTAGAAAAAGGTGGTATATAGATTCGTGGTGACCAGGACCATTAATTTCACTTTTTATTTAAAAAAAAATTGTTCTAATTTCAAATATCTTGCATTGTAATTTGTAATCTTGCACCATTTAAATATTAATGAGATTGATGGTGATCATTATGAGTAGAAAAGTCACTGAGTCGAACAATTGGAAATTGAATTTAACTTCCTACTTATTTATCCTGGAAAAATATGCAAAAATATATCTGCTTCCCCGAGTTGTAAAGACACGAGCCGCCACTGCTGCACAGACTAATGCCTCGGTATTCTTTTAAGTTAATCTTGCACCATCACCATTCTAGCTTGGGAACGTTGTGTCTGGAGGGTGGAGGAGGGCATATTAGTCAATTTCATTACTTTACTGCAAATCGTATGCATTGTATGTAAACATGTACATACTTCAAATAGGTATTTGGAACAATTATTTTTTCGTACTCGTACTAGTTATACCTAGTACGTGAAAATCCTAGTACGACTCAACTCTAATTGTCGTACAGCATAAAATTTGTTTCTCTCATTGATTCAAACTGTTTTTTTCAAACAGTTTTAAAAAACAGTTGTTTTTGAAAAAAAAACAGTTCGTTTTCGTTTTTTGAAAACAACAGAAACGCCCATCACTAGTTGAAACACATCTGCTGCTGCATGCAATTTAGCCAAAATACCTTAATCTCTTGCTTCCAAGAAACATGAAAATTTAGATCAATAGCCGAGTATCGTTTTTTTTTTCAAAAAGTATCTGATGAAAATTTTGGTAACATTTCATTGAAAAAATTGACCTCGCCTCGAACTTTTTCTACTGCGCTTGAATTAAAAAAAAACAGCAGCACAAGCAACAAAAATGTTTCACTCAAAAACTCAAATTATCACAATGCCACTAGATATATGTAGGTAATGATCATAAACACAATTTTTTTCGAAACAAAACCAAATTGTTCGAAATGAAAACGAATAGAAAAGGTGTAGTAATTTCACCTATCATCATATCTACCTACTGTGTGAAAATTTTCACATACCTACTGCTAATTTTTTTTTACTGAAAAATCCACATTTAAGTACACCAAGAAGTATATATGTAACTGACATACTATATAGATACAAATATATGTATTTTCAGCGCAAACTTGTTCGTATTTTTTCTTCATTCAAAATGAAATTGTAATTAAGGTCTCGTGTATCACTGTGTTTGCTTTACTTTCCGAACTCCATTCTAGAGAAATGAATTTACGATACATGCCAAGTCACTTTGCACTGAATACCGTTGGAAAATTTTAATGATCGTGCGAAAAAATGTATATTATCACAATTATAGATACAGCGAATAAAAATGTGGCAATAAAAAATAGATTAGGTGTATTGTTTTTATACCCTTCGACTTGCATGCAAGTTAGATATCAAAGAAAATTAAGATTATCTGAATGCAGTTGTTGGAATAGTTTCACTTTCTTTTACCGGAGAGACTAGAATGAGGTGAATTATGTCACGGTTCTTTGGTGTGGTAGAGAGCAGTAGGGCAGGAAAAATATCATTATTAGAAATTCTTGAATTCATTATATGCTTCATGATTGAAAAACATTACAAGACGATTTTTTTACCGTGTTAATATCATCACAAAGTTTATCTAGATTTTTCTCCGGATTGCGTCATCCAATCAAATTGAAATTTTCGGGAGTTTTTAGTGTATATGAGCTTACAGTAAAATATATTTAACACTTTGGCAGCAGTGTATATTTTAGTGAATTTCTATAGACTTCCTATATCTGTGTCGAAACAAAGCATTTGGAAAAAACAAGTACAGAAAGTGAAATTTAATAATGTTTCTAGTTGTAATATAATCATGTTTTGGAAATATTCAACCCTATGTGAGTGCTAAGTGCCTAAAAGTAGGCAAAGAAAATGTTCAAATTTTCTTTGCTAAATGGGATAAAGTACTCAAAGAAAGTTTTCAAATTTTCGAATTATGACAAATTCTCATTGGGTTATCAGATCATGACGACATTCACAGGATACATTAATGGGCAAATGAACTGAATACAAAATGTAATGAATGCGAAACTCTGAAGCTACGGCAGGTATCTAAACAGTTCGCAAAACACCAGTTGCGTAGAGGGCGGAGTTGTTTCTGAAGCTGTAAGTGGTCTCAATTGAATCGATTGCTCTGAAAATTTTAAGATCGCAACAAACTTTTAGGAAAGGAGTTTATAAGACGCTTTAGATCATTTCCGAAAATTAGAAACAACAAGGAGCCAAGGGTAGATCCTTGCGGAATATCTGATGTGAAATAGAAGAAAGCAGAAGAACAGGAATTAACAGTTACAACACAAGTGCGCTCATAAATGTAAGAAGCAAACCAGGAGAGCACCGGACCAGAGAAACCATGTATGTCTATTGTCAAAAGAAGAAGTGCATATTTAGCAAAGTCAAAGGCGTTAGAAAAATCACTGTAGAGTGTATTTTTTTGCCGGTCGTTTTTTGAATATTTTTGTCAGTCGGTAGCAGTAGCAATAGTGTTGATAAATGAGAGCTAATTAGTAACGTCAGATTTGCCTTTGACACAACCGTGTTTGTTTATTTAATTCTCTAATACCAATAAAAATAGACCAAGAAGTAGAGCAAAACAGTACGACAATAGAGTATTAGAAAAAACTACTATACAAAAATAAATAAAATAAAAAACTAAATAATTACCAAGTTCAAAAATTGGCATGATACTTTAGGACTCTATCTTTTAAAAGGTTTTTGTGTCCAAAGATCGTCAACGGAAGAGAACCGAGTATCAACTTGTTATGTTATCTAACTATACGTAAAAAATGATGAATAAAAGTAAATATCAATTTGTGCAAAAGAAACGTTAAATATGAAAGAGGACCTATTAAGTTGACAAGATTCTTGAACGGAAAATAAAGAACAAAAGACAAGGAGAACATATACAGGATGGCAGGTCATTAATACACAGCAGGAATAACAGACGATCAAGAATTGAACCTTGTGGAACTCCTGGGGTAGGAAAAAAATGGAAAAGAGGTGTAGGAATTGACAGTTACGATAAAAGTACGATCAACAACATATGAAGTGAACCAAGAGAGTAGAAGACCAGAAATATCATGATTTTTAAGCTTCAGACGAAGAAGATCATAATTTGCAAAGTCAAAAGCAAATGCAACAACGTTGGTGAAAGAAAGCAAGTTGGTCAATGTAGAATTGTCTTTTATGAACCAATGCTGCTCTGGAGCAAGAAAATATTGGACAGAAGTCACTCTTTCAACCAAATTTTTTTGTTGTGTACCATTTTTTTTGTAAAAATATTTTAATTTAGCTTGTAAAAATATTTTAATTTAAACCAATTTATTCCTTTTGAAGCTAGATTTATTTTAATTACTCGACATATATCGGTATTTCGAGGGTAATCTGTACCTCTTCTTCAGCATCTATCGGTCTAATCTTAAAATAACTTAGGTATCTTATTTAAGGTGCTTACTTTTAAAGTATTGACTCATACTAATTACCAGCTAATAATCTATTAATTACATATTTAAGTACATTTAACTATCTATGTTAATTAAATTATTCTCCTCCCCACAAAATATCTGTTCAAATTGACCTGAACAATGGTAATACACAGTTTCCTGGGTCTGTGTTTAGTCGCCTATCCATCGGGGTTTTCCATATGTTCAGGCTTTTGTACGCATCCAGTTTCCGTACCTGCTGTACTTTCTTAATCACCTCCACGTTGTTCCATGTTATGTTGTGTTCCTCCTCCAGGATGTGTTTCGCTACTGCTGGTCGTACTACCGTTGTGTTCCTTTTCCTTGCTAATGCTGCTTGCCACTTATGTTCGGTTAGTCTAAAACCAAATAACCGTTTCGTTTGACCAATGTATATTTTTTCGCATTCTGGGCAAGTAATTTTGCATATTCCACATTTTTCCTTCTTATCTTTTTTGTCTTTCACGTGACATAATTTAGCACTTAATTTTTTTACCCTACTGGCTGGAACTGCTTTTATATCAAAGCGCTCAAGAAGTTCCTGAATTTTTTTGAATATTCACGTAAAAATAATTGGAACTCTTATGGCTGTTTTTTGTTTTTCCTGTGTAAAGAGCGTCGTAAGCAGATCACGTTGTATTTTGTCCTTCTTCTTTTTGACAAGGTTTCCAATTATTTGCTCGTCAAATCCATTTTTCTCGCTGTATCTTTAATATACTTGACTTATGAGTTAAAACTTTCCTGATCTATGGGCACTGTTAATAGCCGGTGGATCATCGAGATAAAGGGCGCCATTTTTTGGGTATGCCAATGATCAGACGTGGAAGCTGTTGTTCTCTGGGTGTGTGTGGGCTTCCGGTAGATATTAAACCTAAGAAAACTTTCTTTCCTTATGACCATTAAATCCAAGAAGGGTAGCTTCTCATTGTTTTCAACTTCCATTGAAAATTTGATATCCTTATGTGCTTGGTTCAACTTCTCCAAAGTTTCTGCCAAAGGATCCTTTTTACCATAGCTAGAATGTCGTCCACATATCTCAACCAGACACGAGGAAGCGAACCTTCTTCATGAAGTTTCTTCTCCAGTCTGTCCATGAATATCTCACTCATTAATGGAGGGAAAAGGATTTCCCATGGCAACACCTTTCATAGCTTTAAAGTATTCCCCCTGAAAGTAAAGTAACTTTCATTCATGCGTTCGTATCTGGTTGAGATATGTGGATGACATTCAAGCTATCGTAAAAAAAGATGCTTTGGCAGAAACTTTGGAGCAGTTGGAAAGCACTAGGTAGGAAGAGAGTTCCACTAAAAAAACGTTCGTAAACTAAAATAAGTACGTTACAAAGGATATAGATGGAAGCAACAACAGGAGAGGGAAAGGAAGGAAAGTCACTGCAGAGTATTCTATCGATCAGGACTCAATGGCGAGAAAACGCTCGAATATAGGATAGGTTACTTTATAGACAACTCTCTCAAGAAGCTTGCTGAAACAGGGAAGAATTGAGATTGGGCGGTATTGGAGATACAATCATTGGAAAAATATTGACAGATTTCCATACAGAAGGAAAAACGCCTGTTGAGACACTGAAGTCAAAGATAATGGACAGGGGTACATAAAGTGAAGAGTATAGTGTCTTTACTAGTATATAAGGAATGCCAGCGAAGTCAGAACAGGAGCTAGATTCGAGACGATTCAGTTGGTATTCTAAAGGGTTAGCACGAAACAAAGACAGTACTCTAAGGTTAGTTCAAAATAACGAACAAGGCGAGAAAGTAACATGTGGAGGAGAAAGTGAATTTTGTTTGAAGGAAAATTAAAACAAAAACTCTAGCGCACCTGAACCGCTAGAAACACTAATGTTTGAAGAACAGTAGAAGAATCGTGCAGATTTTGAGTGCATATTCTACCACGCTAGCTGCTTATTACAGCCAAACTAATTCCAACGCCAGGTTTTACTTTGGTCTTATAACTCATATGGTGGAAAGGTTTCAGGTATTACCAGTGGCATGAATTTCAAAGTTTATGAGAGCAACACTTGTTAATTATATTCAGTCTCAGTTGCTTATTTCACAAAAATTTTCAAAGCAGCATCTCATAAAACATCAATGAAGAAAATGCTCAGTGCCTGCAGCACTGTAACTGAAGTTGGTGTTTGGGGCTGCGATCCGAAAAATTTGCAGAACTTTGGGAATTTAAACATTGGTTATTTATTTTCATTGTAAATGTTCCCGGTATGAATACTAACTGTAAGCATTTATTGATACATAAGTAGCACAACCGACTCGTGCTGGCAACCTTTTGCCAGTATCAAAGCCAATAATATATTACATCTGCTCCCCCTGGTATATTACATTCGAAGTTATAGGAGTACAAAGAATTTTAGGGTTACCTGCAGCAAGTTTTTTCAAATAATCGAAAACTTCATATTTCCTGTTTATTGTCACTACAATATCATAACCATTTGAAAATTCTACGATAAAACCGCTTAGTAAAGATATTGCAATTAAACACAAAACCAACAATAGCTGGCAACCCTATCGTGGCTTTTCAACAATATTTGACCTGAATAATGTCTATAATAGGTTCCATTAATATGAAATATGAAATGAAATTCGTATTGATTTCATGACTGCACTGGAAGTTATAGGGCAAACAGTTTTATTTTTCTGAGTGAATTTTCAAAACCAAAGTTACAAAAATTACCATAGCTGGCAGTACCAACCGAATTTTTGAACCAAATTTCTATCAAACAGAGTTTAGAGTAAGGTTCAGCAATTGTGTCAATTTCATGAAAATCGGGTTACTTATTCACATTTCATAGGGCAAAAAGCAGTTTTTTTTCTATGTAATTTTTCAAGATGGCACCACTGGCACAGAGTTGCCCACAATTCAAAATCGCTTCTATCAGACCTGGTTCTACTTAAATCCAATGCATTCTGTAAATTTCAGTTGTACCTGATTATTGGTTCGTGAGTTCCCGTGAACTGCAGTTTTTGATGCTAAAAATTTAGGTTAACTGGGAAAGGGTTACCGTTCTTGTCCGACATGAAATTTTCAATGTTTTACTTTGAAAGTGTAGATTAAGCATAAGATTTGTATACAGATTGGTTTTATTGTAAGAAACGGACATTTTTGAGGATATTCGATGGTTTGAATGTTGTCACTTCCAAATTTTCATTTTTTCAAATTTAAGACACCAAAATTATCATAGCTGGCAGCTCCAACCAAATTTTTCAACCAAATTTCTACCAAATATGGTTTGAAGTAAGGTCCAGCTATTGTGTGAATTTTGTTGAAATCGAACGATTTAATCAGAATTTATAGGGCTAAAAGCAACTATCTTTTTTAGTGATTTTTCAAGATGGCACCACTGGCACAGAATCACCCGCATTTCAAAATCACTTCTATCAGACCTGGTCCTATATAGGACCAATACATTCTGTAAATTTCAATTAATTCTGCTCATTGGATCGTGAGTTTCCGTGAACAGAAGTTTTTGATGCTAAAAATATAGGTAAATTGGGCAAGGGTTACCAGGCGTGCCCGTAATATCTTTTTTTTTCTTTTGGTTATATAAACAAAGCACAAGACTTACATATGAATGGCTTTTTTTTGAAGAAACGGCATTTTTTCAAGAGAAACGATGATTTGGAGGTTTTCACTTTCAGTGCCTGTCCTAGCTACAGGGTTGCCAGCACGCTCATTAAAAGCTACACAAATCTACAACTAAATAATACTAATATGTTCCGAAAATTTCGTAATGATTGAATAGCTCTGTCAAAAGTTATCGCAATTTAAAAATTTTCAAATTTTCCCGTTCTGTTTTTAGGCACCCAGCGCACACATAGTGTTAAAAAATTCCAAAACATTATCCGATTCATATGTAAAACACGTTCGAAATTTATTTCGTTAACTTTATTTATGCGAAAATTATTTGTGTACGAAATAATAGGTATATTAAAAATATCACTAAAATGGCCGCCGGCACCAAAGGGTTAACAATAATTGACATTTAATGAGACGTGGACCTATTCTGCATATACACCAATGTATCCTGAAAGTTTCAGCTCAATCGGATGGCGCGTTCCCGAGATTATCTCACTGAAATTTTTTGATGATATATATATATATATATATATATATATATATATATATATATATATATATATATATATATATATATGGAAATATGAATTTTTGGCCGAATCGATTTTAATACTAATGTTCTTCGAACATTAGTAACAAGCAAAGAGTTCACAAGTCTCTTTAGTTGTAGTGGCAAAAGTTTCAAATGATGGATGATGGGAATTTTTTTAAGAGAATGATTAAAGGTCCAAAAAAATCTACACAATATTTCTACTTTTTTCGAAAATCAGTCTTTCTAGCAAATCTTTTACACTTGAGGTTACTGATTTTCAAAGAAAATTAGAATGAAAGTCGTTTCGTCGAAAATTCATATTTCTTTATTTATATTTATATATATATATATATATATATATATATATATATATATATATATATATATATATATATATATATATCAGCGAAAATATTAAGGGAGATAATCTCTGGAGTGGCCGATTCGATTGAGCTGAAATTTTCAGAGAACATAGATGTATATAAGGACTAGTGCAGTGACTAATTAAAATAACCTTTTAGCAGCGGCGGGCATTTTGCTGAATTTTCAGGGACCCCTATATTTCTATGCAAAGTACATTTTTGTTAAAAATAAGTAATAAAAAAACTTAGTATGTTTTATGCTTTCTCATGATAAAAAATTGGAAATTATGAACCATATTTGGGAGCTGATTGCCTAAAAATAGGTAAGGATTTTTTTTCAAATTTCGATTTATCATAACTTTTGACAGAAACATTGAATCATCGTGGAATTTGCAGAGCGTATTGTTGGCTCAAGCTATGCACACATGAGTTTTCAAGACTGTGCGGGCAACGTTGTAGCTACGTCAGGCACGTGAAAAAAAATTCTTCAAATCATGGACCCTCCTTAAAAATTTTTGCTTTTTGACGAAAAATTCACATTCATGATAAATTTTAACCTTGGTTCACCATGTACGAACGGCAAATCAGCATCAGAACGGCAAATCAGCATCAAATTACCTCTATTTTCAGCACTCTAAACTTCTGTTCACGAGAATTGACGACCGAATAATCAATTCAATATGAAATTTAAAGAACATGTTGGTCATAAAGGTTATTGATTTGTGATCACGGTTCCCTTCTTGTCTATAATCGCATAGACAACGTATATCGTCTCTAAAGCTTATCAAAGCAGAGAATAATTGATACGGGAAACTCGATCGTTTTGCGGAATAAGCCTCCGAAAGCAGAATCAAATTGGAATTGTTTTTGCGGGATGATTAAAATTGAAAAATTTTTATTTTATCTTGAAAATTTTATTTGACAAAGTGGTTTCGAAAGCATGCACTGTTTCTCATCAGACACCAGCACACAGTGCATACTTGACTGGTGTGACCACTTGCAGTTGGAAATCATTAATTGTTATTTACGCTGGTTGTGACAAATTTTAACATCTCCGACTTATATCCATGGAAATAATTAAGCTTTAGAGACGATATACGTTGTCTATGCGATTATAGACAAGAAGGGAACCGTGATCACAAATCAATAACCTTTATGAGTAAATTATTTCCATGGATATAAGTCGGAGATGTTAAAATTTGTCACAACCAGCGTAAATAACAATTAATGATTTCCAACTGCAAGTGGTCACACCAGTCAAGTATGCACTGTGTGCTGGTGTCTGATGAGAAACAGTGCATGCTTTCGAAACCACTTTGTCAAATAAAATTTTCAAGATAAAATAAAAATTTTTCAATTTTAATCATCCCGCAAAAACAATTCCAACATGTTGGTATTAACTAGGACTAGGTCTGATATATGTGATTTTGAAATGCAGGCAACCCTGTGGCAGTGTTGCCATCTTGAAAAATTACTACGAAAAAAAACTGCCTTTTGGCCTATAACTTCCGATTCAGTCAACAAAATTTAACGAAACTCACACAGTACTTGAACCTCACTCTAAGCCACATTTGGTAGTTGAAAAATTGAAATAGAATTGAACTGCCAGCTATGGAAGTTTTTGTCACCTAAATCTTTTAAATTTACGTTTTTAATAAAGCTTTTTTCCCTATAACTTCCGATGCTGTCATGAAATCAATACGAAATTAATGTAGTAAATGGACCTTACTGTAATCCAAATTTCGTAGGAATTTCGTACAAAAATCATGAAAGGGCTGCCAGCTATAGTAATTTTTGTAGTTTTTTGGCATTTCCTTACTGAGCGATTTTGTCATTAAATTTGCAAGTACAAACGATCCTGCAATGACAATTAACAACAAATATTGAGGTTTCGAAAATTTGAGAAAAAAATTGCGAGTGGTAATTCTAATTTTTTTTTCACCCTTATAACTTAACGTGAAGCAGATTTGGTATATTTTTAGTTATGCTGTTAACACAGAGTTCCCAGCACCGGACATTTTCATTAATATTGCACCAACAGATACTTCCATTATGTATTCAAATACAAACCACTTACAATAAAAAAAAACCCTAGCGCATCAGAACCGCTAGAAACACTAATGTTCGAAGAACAGTAGAGGATTTGTGCAGATTTTGAGTGTGATTTCTACCACTACTTACTTTTCCTAATTAAAACTAATACACCCTAAGTAATAATAGAATCTAAGCTTATTTTAATTTCGGTGACTTCATCGAAATTTAAAGCGATAGAAAGGTGTTTGGGGTTGTCATCCGAGAAATGTGCAGATCCTAGAAAATGTAAACATTGTTTACTTATATTCATTGCAAATGTTTGCGATGAAAATACTTAACGCAAGCATTTATTGGAACGAAAATAACAAAAAGGCCTTGTGCTGGGAGCCCTTTGCTAGCACCGTAGCAAAAAATATGTCGCATCTGCCTTACGTTGAAGTCAACCTGCTGTGCAAATTTCGTATTGACCCAATGACTGCATTGGAAGTTATAGGGATGCAAAGAAATGTAGGGTTACCATTCGCAAAAGTTTCCAAATTTTTTAGATCTTAATATTTGATGTTTATTTTCACTATAAGATAACTACGATTTGAAAATTTTATGCTAAAATCGCTTAATAAAGGTATGCCAAAAAAAATACAAAAACAACCATAGCTGACAACCCTATCATTATTTTGAAAATAAATTTCTACTGAATATTGCCTACAATAAGTTTAATATGCCATTTGAATTTCGTTATGATGCCGAACGTGGTTTAAAGTAAGGTTCAGCTACTGTGTGAATTTCGTCAAAATCGAATGACTGGATCAGAATTTATAGGGCCAAAAGCAGTTATTTTTCTTAATGATTTTTCAAGATGGCACCACTGGCACAAAATTGCCTGCATTTCAAAATCGCTTCTATTAGATCTGGTCCTATCTAAGATCAATACATTCTGCAAATTTCAATTAACTCTGATTATCAAATCGTGAGTTTCCGTGAACAGAAGTTTTTGATGCTAAAAATATAGGCAAATTGGGAAAGGGTTACCAGGCGCGGCCGTTGTAAAATTTCAAATTTTTTACTTTGGCTATAGAGACAAAGCATAAAACTTATTTATGAGTGGCTTTTTTTCAAAAATCGATAATTTTTCGGGAGATTCGATGATTGGAAGGTTTTCAATTTCCGCGCCTGCCCTTGCTACAGGGTTGCCAACATGCACATTAAAAGCTACACAAATTTACAACTTAATAATATTAATATGTTCTGAAAGATTCATAGTATTTAAAAAGCTCTATCAAAAGTTATCGTAATTTGAAAATTACGCACACATGGGGTTAAAAAATTCCAAAACATTACCCGATTCACATGTTTAACACGTTCAAAATTTATTTTACTAACTTCATTTTTGCAAAAATTATTTGTGGACGAAATAAAAGGTATATTAAAAATATCACTAAAATGGCTGCCAGCGCCAAAGGGTTAAAGATAATTGACATTTGGTGAGACCTGGACCTATTCTGCATATACACCACTGTCAGTAGTCACTGAATTTTTTGGATGATATATATATATATATATATATATATATATATATATATATATATATATATATATATATATATATATATATATATATTAGGTGTACAACTTTGCTTCCGCCGTTTTGAAATAGATGGCTGTAGCGGTAAGTGGTAGTTGAAATAAGTAGATCATAAATGTCATACAATAAGCTTAGGTATTTGTAAACATAACGCCATCGAAATATTAGTCGATTTGTGTGCATCATAAAGTTATTCTCGATTAAACATGTCAGCTTACGAGCCAAATTCTCGTTATTTGCGGGAGGTTTAATTTTCTTCTTTAATATGAAGAAATTTGCGGCTGAGGCTCATCGAATGCTCTCAAATATCTATGGTGAGGCCGCTATTAGTGAAAGAACGTACCGAGAGTGGTTTCAACGCTTCCCTAACGGCGATTTTAGCGTCGAAGACCAGCATGGCGGTGAAAAACAGAAGGTTTTCGAAGATACAGAATTGGAGGCATTACTTGATCAAGACTCGTGTCAAACGCAACAAGTATTGGCAGGATCATTGGGAGTGACGCAACAAACCATTTCAAAACGCCTGAAAGTCATGGGAATGATTCAGAAGCAAGGAAATTGGGTGCCGTACGAGTTGAAGCCGAGAGGCAAAGACGGAAGGGATTTCTGCATCGCATTGTGACTGGGGACGAAAAATGAGTTCATTACGATAATCTCAAGCGCAGAAAATCATGGGGATATCGACGGCCAAACCGAATATTCACGGTTCCAAGGTCATGCTCAGTATTTGGTGGGACCAGCTCGGCGTAGTGTATTAGGAGTTGTTAAAACCGACTGAAACAATCACAGGCAATCGTTATCGAACGCAATTAATGCGTTTGAGCCGAGCATTGAAAGACAAACGGCCGCAATACAACGAGAGACATGATAAAGTGATTTTACAGCATGACAATGCTCGACCCCATGTTGCGACAGTGATGAAGACATATTTGGAAACTTTGAAATGGGAAGTCCTACCCCACCCGCCGTATTTTCCAGACGTTGCTCCCTCGGACTATCACTTGTTTCGATCAATGGCACACGGCCTGGCTGACCAGCACTTCCGGTCTTATGAAGAAGTAAAAACTTGGATCGATTCGTGGATCGATTCAAAAGATTGCCAGTTTTTTCAACGCGGGATTCGTATGCTGCCCCAAAGATGGGAGAAAGTAGTGGCCAGCGATGGACAATACTTTGAATCAGAAATGTATAACCAGTTTTTTACAATAAAGCCTCGAATTTCGGAAAAAAAACGGCGGAAGCAAAGATGTATATATATATATATATATATATATATATATATATAGTTGTATATATATATATATATATATATATATATATATATATATATATATATATATATATATACATATATATATATATATATATATATATATATATATATATATATATATATATATATATATATATATATATATATATATATATATACATGTATATATATGGAAATATGAATTTTTGGCCGAATCGATTTTAATACTAATGTTCTTCGAACATTAGTAATAAGGAACCCATGTTCAAATTTTACGATATTTTAAAAGTTTTCGGATGGCAGCCTCAAACATCGTTTAATCGCTGAAACTTTCGATAAAATCCTGCAAAGAAAACGAAGTTCAAAGGATAGGTTGGTAGACTTATTGCTGCTTCGTTGGAAAAGTTTGTTTTGCCAACACTGAACATTTTCATCATTTATGTTATAGAAGATGCTGTCGAGAAATGGTTTTTGTTGCTTTACTACAAAAAAGCGTATTACGTCTTTCCACATTTTTTGGTCACTCAAGGACAATTTCTTGGATAATCAGTTTTCTAGCAGTTCTGGTGCGGTAGAGTTTTTATATATTTTTACGGATATTTCGAAAGATAAGTTTTTGCCTTCCTGTTTTATCTTCACTCCTTTCTTCTCGAATCTATTAAGAGCCACCATACGACAAAAATTACTCACCCTATCGAAATTCTAGTATACCAGTGACAATGTCCATTTTGTCGAATACTTTCTGAATGAGACGAACCCCAAACAACATTTATTCACCCAGACGGAAATCATTATACAGTGAATTATTGTCATTTAATGTACAGAATATCTTTGCGAATTATTTGTCATTAAAATTGCATGTCGCTACAAGTGTAACAGTCAAAATAAGATACATCATTAGCTGTATCTAATCCGCAACCAATTCACCGTTACCACAGACAGCTGAGAATGTAAATTACAGATGTTATTAGAATGAAAACGCCTGCCACCGCCTTCACACAGTGAAATATATAAATTCTGATCGTCGAATTGGTATCCACCACGCGATCTAAATGACTTTGTTAGTATCTAATAAATATGTCAGTGCGATTTCAAGAATTATTTATCGAAAGACTTATGGCAGTTGAAGATGAGGTTTCAATTGTTAGTTGACTTTTGAGATGCGAATAATTTTGAGATGCGACGGAGAAGAGTTCATCGGCATAAAATAGACACCAATTGCTCGGAAGACTTTACCAAGTTTCATCGGGAGAAAAGGTGTCTACCATAACTGAGCTATTCAAAAATAGAAAATATTATCAATGTACTTATACTTAATCATAATACTCTAAAAAAATTCAATTGCATCCTAGATTTTCCAAGATATCTCTATAGAATAAATGTGCTTTTTGAAAATTGTGCCAGCTCAGATTCAAGCACAAAGGGTCAGCACAATGTGCACTCTTGTCAACTAAGAACCCATAAATTCAATCAAACTTCTATTAACAATCACAAATATTTCGATTTAATATAATTTTCGATTCAATCTAATTTTCCATTGAATCCGCACATTTTGTCCATCATATTCTACTGGCTCAGTGCTTGTGATGAATGAACCGCTAGATATCTACACTACGAGATTTTGGCGCCCTTTCCAAATTTAAATCTATAATTAAGACAAGAAACGTTTTAGCTTATGGCATTCAACTCAAAGGAATACCAAATCACTGTGAATAAATCTTATAGAACGGCATTTTGCCAACAAAAAACAAAATACAAACAAAAAAAACTTCAACCAAATGTATTCCGTTCGCGTGGATCATATTGTTTTTGAATGACTTTGTAGACTTTTATATAAAGCTAATAGTAGTGGCCAGAGAAGATTCGATTTTGTGTGTTTTGTTACAAGTCCAAACACGTGCTTCTAGAATCCTTGAAAAAAAAAGATGGCGTCAGTTGTCGCGCTGTCAATTAAATCGAATTTTTTTTCATTCTACGTTTCAACTCAAGTACATACCAAAGCAAACAGATTTTTGAGTGATTTGGTGGTGGCCCTCAAAGCAAATTACTCGAAACAAGTGAAACAATTTGTATGACTAAAACAAACATTAAATTGACGTCGTTTCTTTGACAATGACTGCGAATTTCTATTTATTTGCAAATGTAAATGAGTTTTCAAGAGCATAACAAAATGAACGGCAAATTTCTCCATTAGACATTAATCTTTTTTCCTGAAATTGAAGTTTTTGAAATAACTCACTACCGAGACGAAATGTAAATAGGGACTCACATTGACATTCAAAATAAATTCTTTTGACATGAGCCGCGTCTGAAGGGACGACGGACAGCTTCAGGAAATTGTTGATTTATTTTTAAAATGTTTGCGTACGTTCCAAGAATGTTCTCGGAGTACTTGCCAAAAATTTTCCTGACTGACGCGTTTCTACTTTCAAATTGTTTGTGTGGTTTTTGTTTTCCTATAGGACAACGAGTATATTCCATTATACGGAATAATTATTTATAAGATTATGTTTGATACGAAGGCTCTAGAAGCTAATATTCTTTCTGTTAGTGCCGTGAATGAAATTTTTGTTTTTTTTTTCTGGGAGACAGCTTAAGTTTGGGCTGTTGATTACATAAAAGACATATTTTAGACAATTTGTATGAATTATCTGTAAGCTGAGCTAGGTATGCAATGTAGGCTCAAAACATTGGCAGATGCCTTTTATTAAATTGCTTAATTATCATTTATAGGCTACATTTTGACTCCAGGGGCAACCTTTGCCTTAAACAAAATTAATCGAACATATTTTCAATAGTACTTCCTATGCAGGGAATTCTCTATTTGTGTATCATTAACATCGGTGCTAAAACCGGAGTTTGGTTCTTACCATTGAACCGATACCATCTACCTATGCAGCCATTAGCTCTGAAAATTCTCGTCTATGCAAACCTTCTAACTCAAGCAAGGTTCACCTCACTGTGGTTTGCACTAAAATCTGCCACAATACGATCTAGATTTTTAGTCCACTGGAAAATACCAATATTTAGCTTTGCAATGATATCTGCTTTCTAACTGATTTCATGCCAATTTAGAATGGTCCCGACATTGTTTCGAACGGAAAAGTGGCATTTGATGTAAATAAACGTTTTAAATTAGAAAATTGAAATGTGCCAATACCTTCGGCAGAACAGATAATAAAGTTAGGTTATGTTCGGTTCCGCGGCTACCTTCTTCAGAAAGTCGCCGGAGAAGGCACACTTAGGCACACAATGGTCAATTTTGATACTGCTTTGCGTAGTGCAGAGTCCGTAATAATTGGAGAGTAGCTTGAGTCCCTGATGCACTGTGTGATCCCCTTCAGATCCACCAAAACCTGTACATTTCGGCAAGCAAAGAAGTATGAGCCATGGTACTTCACTCTTCTGCATGTGAGGGCCGAGTGCTCACACAAAAGGTGAATTCTTCTTCCTCCTCGCTTCTACTACTGGCAGAAGTCGTTATAAGGGGCATCCAGCCGTGCTGCATATCTGCCGTATAGACAGTTAGACACCCCTGCGCGGAGGACTCCCTTCCGTCAAAAGTTTCCCGCAATTGTATAGTGATCGCACAGGAAAGTTTTTAAACCCATGACTTCACAGCGCCCTTTAAATATTTTTGTCTGATGGTCAGATTAACTGAAACCATCGGAATGCAAATCGAGAAACTACAGAGTACAGTCGCGAAGGAAACGAGCTGGTTTCTGTGATCACCCTCCGCAAAAGGAACCTCCATAGTAGCGAAGTGAACCTGACAGCTATAGTCTCCAGGATGCTGTTGAAACTGTCCCGTGCTCCACGGATCAGGGATATTTTTTTGCGAATGACGGCTGCAAAACCATCATTCTAGTATTCCACAAATATCGCTGACGCATTGCAGATATAGACCTCTAACCTTCGCAGTGCTCTCAAACATCGGATAGCGCGCATATGTTCACTGCTAAATGACATTTTCAAAATGATATGGCATGACATGCCGTTGCCCAGGCATCAAATGAAATGCCATAAACTGATATTCGTTGACATCGCATATGGCTGAGCTCGTGGTCAATAGGTGCGTTTTATTTTACATCCAGAGTAGTGCAGGATATCGATTTGCACACGAAACAACAACAACATCCAGAGTACGAACACTTGTGAATTCTGTGGAGTTCGTACTCGTGCTCTCTGTGGAACGTATTTCGAAAAGTCATGTCAACTGGAATAAATGGAATTTTCAAAAATTTCCATGTCACCCTGGCAACCAGGATAAATAGTCATACATTTGAAAACGGCGTTGGTTATATGACAGTTCAAATTTTGAAATGACAACTGTCTGACAAAAAAACTCGCGTGCTACTCTGGATCGTTTTATTGTGCATCCAGGATACCTACTACACTCTGGATGAAAATAAAACGCAGCTAATGTTGACTCAGAGTAACAGAACAATGCTATCCACTGCAGACGCATTGGGAACAACAACAACTCCCCCTTTCCATAACAGGAGTTGTTGTTGTTTCCAATGCGTCTGCACTGGTTAGCATTGTTCTGTTATGGATAATGGGAGCAAAAAAACGCGCCTAACATTGCACTGCTGATCAAATATTTTAAAATTATCCATAAGGTACGAGGGTAAATCAAATATAAACGAGACTTTCGGCCGTTCGGGCACAATAGTGGTGGGAGAACGTTCCCGCTTCGTTTGGCGATAGGTAGGTTTGTCAGGAGTGGAGGAAGCACGTTAGCCCGACCCCTCAACTCTCTTAGTGCCAACCGTGACGATGTCGGAGCAAGAGGTACATTCGTCGATTGCGCAACGTGTTGTAATCAAGTTTCTCGCTGCAGAAGGCGTAAAACCGGCCGAAATCTTGAGGAGATTGACTGCCCAGTTCGGGGAAGAGACACTGTCGCGAGCCAGAGTGTTTGCATGGCATAAACAGTTTGTGGGTGGTCGTGATCATGTTGAAAATTAGAGCCATAATCGCAGACCCCGCACCAGCATTACAGCGAACAACATCAGCTGTGTTGGACGGCTTATTGAAGATGACAGGCGTCTTACCACTTCTGAAATTGCAAGTGAGGTCGGGATAAGTTATGGGAGCACTTACTCCATACTCACAGAGGAGCTTGGGTACCGTAAGGTGTGCGCCAGGTGGGTTCCTCGCCTTCTCACAGCAGAACAGAAATTGAATCGACTTCAGGTGTGTAAGCGTCTTCTGGCACGATTTCGGGAAGAAGGGGACCCATTTCTGACTCACATCATCACCTGTGATGAAACTTGGGTGCACCACTACACCCCTGAGTCCAAACAAGCGAGTATGGAGTGGAGACAAAAAGGAGAACGAGGACCAGTGAAAGCCAAGTCACGACTGTCAGCTGGCAAGGTTTTGGCTACGGTTTTTTTTGACCAGCGTGGTTTGCTGCACCTCGATTTTTTGCATGAGCGCAGGACAATCAATGCGGCTTACTACTGCGACATTTTGACTGAGGTCCGACTTGCATATCGCCGCAAAAGACGAGACCTACCGATGAGGAAAGTGGTTCTTCTCCATGACAATGCTCGCCCCCACACAGCAGCCTTGACCAGAGAAAAATTGGAGCAACTGGGGTGGGAGACACTGGACCACCCTCCTTACAGTCCAGACCTGTCACCCTGTGACTTTCATGTGTTTGGTCCTCTCAAGGAAGCATTGGGAGGCCAAAGATTCGACAGTGATGCTGAGGTGGAAACCTACGTGCGCAATTGGCTGCAGACACGACCTGCATCTTTCTATGTGCAAGGAATTGGGAAGCTGCCTATCCGCTGGGAAAAATGTGTTTCTAAAGCAGGAGATTACGTAGAAAAATAAGATATGTACTTTTTTGCATTTAAAATAAAAATAAATTTTCTAAAAATAAAGTCTCGTTTATATTTGATTTACCCTCGTAGATACGATGAAATAGGTAGAAACACGATATATTTATTTATTTAACCAAACAAGGTAACAAAACAGTAACAAATTTAAACTTAAACTTGAACTGTTTTCCTTAACCTAAATTACAATAACATTTCTAAGTGTCAGTAGACTTTATTGTCTGGTAGTTAATTCAATATGGTAAGAGAAATAATTTGGATTAAGAATTTAAAGCAGTATTCATTTTTTTTGGAATAAAGGTTTAGAGATAGAAGAGGAATAGTACTCCGAAACATTGTTAAATATTTTGCAGCATCTATTTATCGGCTCCCTGTCTCCATAGATAGTGTGATGTTGATGCTCATTGAGGAGACGTGTGTGCCTAGTTTGTCTTACAGGATTATTGAAAGTGATTTTATTGCTAAGATATTCTACGTTAACCAAACCTCTAATAACATCGAAGACGAAGCATGAGGATAGTACCGCTCTCCTTGAAGAAAGTGTCGCCAGATTTAAGAGTTTAAGTCTGTAACTATAAGTTGGAAGACTTTCGAAATCATGTGGATTATAGAGATTTCTCAAGGCAAAAGGCACGAACTGCTTTTGGACCGATTCGAGTTTATTGCTATGAATATCGAAAAAAGGATTCCAGACGATGCAAGCGTATTCGAGTAGAGGGTGAACTAAAGACATAAAAAGAGACCTTGTAACCCATACGTTCTTAAATTCTTTCGCACGTCTTTTAATGAATCCTAGCTGCTTGCTAGCTCTAGCAAGAACTCTGTCATACTGAAGATTGAAACGCAGCTTTTTATCCAGGATGACACCGAGATCCACGACTCTATCAACATTTTTCAGGAGCTGATTATTCAGGTGATATTCGAAATTAAGAGTAGAGGTCTTGCGGGAAAAACTTATGGGGTGGCATTTTTCAACGTTAAGAGTAAGTTTATTCTGCTCACACCATTGCACCAGTGACTGAAATTTCAGCTGGAGCAAATTTGCATCTGATTCCGACTGAATAGGGTGATATATTTTCAGATCATCTGCATAAAAAAGGTGCGGAATGTCAGATAACACCTCCGAGAGATCAGAAACAAAAGCATTGAACAGAAGCGGCCCTAGATGGTTGCCTTGATGTACCCCAGATGAGACGGTAATTTTTTTGGGAAAGACAGCCTTGGATTTTAACGTGTTGCGTTCGATCTCGAAGATAACAATTCAACCAGTTTAGAAAGCTTCCTGAAATGCCAAACTTTTGGAGTTTATGTTTCAAAATGCCATGGTCAACGCGGTCCAAGGCTTTACTGAAGTCAGTGTATATAGTATCGATTTGACACCCTTTTTCCATATTACAAAGCACATTTGAGACTATTATCATTAGGTTGGAGGTAGTAGACCGGCCTTTTCTGAAGCCATGTTGTTGCTCGTTTAGGAGAGGATCAATAACGATTGTAAGTTTTACAAACAATTTTTTCTAACAGCTTAGGTTTAGCTGACAAAATGGCGATGCCTCTATAATTTTCTACTGAGCGTTTATCACCACTTTTAAGAATCGGCGTGATATGGGCTGATTTCCAGAAACGCGAAAATGTACCGCATGAGAGCGATTTGTTGAAAATTATATACAAAGGTCATATCGTTTCTGCACACTTAACTAGGAAGCTTGGAGGTAATAGGTCAGGTCCAGGGCCCTTTTTCATATCAAGTTCTATCATGGCCCTTGACATTTCTTCTCTGGTTAAATAAAGTTTATTAGCGATGGGCGACTGGCAGATTTCAGAAAGTGGGTGGAATGTAGAAAGCTCCTATATAAAGAAAACCTTTGGACCAAGAAATTCTGACAATTTTGTGCTCAAATTTATTATGTGGATCAGTTTCAACTATTTCACTTGGCAGGGAGTTGTGAGTAGCAATGAGCACACCGCCACCTCTTGTCTGTCCAGTTTGCAGATAGTTACGGTCATTTCTATATATGGTCCAGCAACCATCAAGAATTTCTTCATTTTTATGGGAATCATTCAGCCAGGTTTCTGTAAAAGTAAGTACACTGAATTGGCAGGATTTGGCGTCAAGGAAGAGTTTATTTAGTTTGCCTCTCATACCACCAACGTTATGGTAAAAAAGTTTGAGGCCATCTGTTGAAAATTTTCTGTTAGGATCGATACCTGTTAAAATCTTCCCTTGCTCTCTGAAGGAAGGAAATATATTTTGAAGAAACGTGTGAGGTATAGACTTTCAGATCATTTCTAACTTGGTCTGCAGACACTCCAAGCTGTTCGTGGTATCGAGTAAAAATAACATTTAGGGAATCAAAGTCTATTGGTAGTCCCTCTTGCTGGATCATGATTTTCAAATGGGTTTTAGTTTTACCCTCAAAACATGCACAATCGCTGGCATTGTGCATGTAAGTGAGAAAAAGACGAACATTGTAATATATTTTACTATCTCTTAACCGGGAAAGTAGATGCCTACTTTCTAGATCCGCACTTGTCGTTATTGTGGCTTTTACATGAGGGGGCACTAACGGGTCTAAAAAATTGGATGCAGACTGTGATGGGTTTATTGGAAAACTATCTGAATGAGCTGGTATGGATGTGGATGGCATGTAATCTTCACCACGAATGAAATTTGTGTACGAAGATTGTGACTGGACTGGAGTAGAGTCTGTGTTAGAAAATTTTTCCGTTGCTTCGATGATAGCATTCAACCACAATCGGTACGTTTGCCATGATTGGAAATTGCTTTTTCCAAAACATTTTGTTTTGAAGATATTTTCTTTTTCATTTTCTGAAAGAGATTTTTATATGGAGAGTGTGTGGCTCTATTGGGAGTTACGTTAGGAAGTACAGTCTTTAGTGGACTACTGGAAACACTTGTAGATTCAGCATTGGCTGTTAAATCGATAATCATATCTGTTTCAGTGGCGGCTGCAATGGAAGCTATAAGCGAATTAATAGTTTCAGCACTGACTCCCAAATCGGTGCTCAAATCAGCTTCAATGGCGTCCAATTGAGTGCAATTCTTTTGAGTTAGTTTTTTTGGATGAGGCATTGTCGAAACATCTAGCTTTGAGCATAGAGATTTGGTTTGTGAATAGTTAACAGTGCAGTTTCCAGAATGGAGATCGTTTTGAATAGATGGAAGATTACAATTTGAATTTTCTCTTAGCCTAGACTGATAGTTGATGTTAATCATTTTCTTACGGGAAACTTTCCAAGTTTGGTCATCGTCGGGTTCGTTAAAGTTGGTAAATAACCAGGCATATTTTGCTAGGATCGCCACTTTAAAACATCTTCGAAACTTCTTGCGTCTTGTTCGTATGGGCAAAATTGTAGCTTTGCAGTCCTTGATCAGTGCTTCTCTTTCAAGAAACTTCTGCATCTAAGTTTCATCCGTAGTTAGGGGCTCATTTCGCAAAAACATTTTATATTTAGGAGATGGGTTTTTAATCGCGGGGCAACAGTTTTCGGTATGAGAGGAGTTCGTACGCTGTATTCTCTCAATTCGGCGAGACCATTCATTCTTAGTCCAGAGGATGCCGAAGTTGAAATTCATTTTTTCAGGCTTATGATCGGGAGAATTTATCGCGTTGGTACTGCTTCCTTTGGTAACACGTTTCATGGGGGAGGTTGACATGTCCTTATATTTCACTCTTGTCGTTGAATTATTATTTTTACTCAGACTGGTGTTTTGCAACATATTTTTGACCTCTGCAATCATTATTTCAACACCTAGCGACGATGAATCCGCGCTTGAGGTGGAATTGGTTGCGATTAGTTTGTCATATATTGAATTCAATTTGTTCTCAATCGATCTAACTGCAGTGCAAATTTTTGATTCTACTGAATTGATGAAAGTAGCATACTTATCAATTATGTCGTTATATTATAACGATACAAACAATAAAATCAATTGCAGTTTACATTGGCTTTGACATTGGACAGGACCTCTCTCAGACCGCCAAATTTCAGTAAAACCAATCAAAATTTTTAGTTTTAGATCAAAATTTCATTCACAAAAATAAAAATCAAAATGAATCTAGTGAAAAAACCAATAAAATCTAAATCTGTAAATATCATTTATATTCAATCTGTTCTGGTCGAAATTCACCATTTATATCTTCGATATTTTCTTTTTTCATTACAGGATGCACCACTTTCTTCAAAAGTGGCAATGTTCAATAACAAGGTCAATCAACATCAAAATTCACAGTTCCTAAATCCATTCTCACAGGAAATCGGTCGACTATCACCGAAACCTCCAATCAACAAGGACGAATACGGAAAGTAAGAACGACATAGTTCGACGATTTGAATTAGAAACTAATTTTTGTAATTTGCCTCAACAGACCTATAGCTGGCAGCTTGACAGAAATGCGAGGGCAGAAGGCTAGTATTCATGTGTGGAAAGAAATCTATGATCTCTGCAGGATTATTGATGATGAAGGCACACCGAATCCAGAAGATCCTACTCTAAAAGCAATTACTTTTGGCGAAATTTTCAACGTAAGTAGATCAATTATTTTCTTTGAATGTCAGACCTGTGAAAATCGAAATTCGTTTTAAATCTATTTTGATGGCTGACAAACAGAGAAAGTGTAAACTCTGCCAATAGCGGGCGTACATGCGGGCAAAAGAGGGCTGTTGCCGCTGCTATAATATAGAGCAGCTAAATTTGACAAAACGAACTTTTGCTCCTTCACAATACTTCAATAAAAGTAAAAGAAAGTGTTTGCTGAACTCTGGTGGTTACCCCCTCTATTTTAAAGTCATATGCACGCCTATGTCCTTTACAATTATTGTTTTAGATCATTCAAAAGATTTAATCTATTTTCTAGATTTATACACACATATCAGATAAATGTGTTGGTTTGCTGTTGAGAGCCCGTAAGCATGGCCTTCTCGATTTCGAAGGTGAAATGCTCTTCCAGGTAAAAATTAGTATATCCCAATCGAATAACCCTCACGGCATTTAACGGTAAATTTGTATTTCAGCGCCGCGATGATGATGTTCCTATCTATATGCTTAAACCGATCGTCGAAATCCGACGAATGCTTGATGAAAAACAGGGTCAGCTAAGCCGCAGTGTCAGTCCAGCTCCACGGCCAACATCAGTTCTGATGGACGCTGCTGCCAGGAGTCGTAGTATTAGTCCTGCTCCGTCGTCAGAAAATGCATAACACAAAATGGGCTATCCGGACACAGGAGGAGAGCACTTTGACGCGAAACGAAAGACAAAATTCCAAATAATTTATGGCAAAGTTTACAAACAAAAACAAAACAAGAAGAAGAAGGATTTAGGAAATATTTTCAATTTAGTAAATTGCTATTGAGCTTTTTTCTTAGATTTATTTATTAATCTTTTTAAGAATAGGTGCTTACAATTGTAGTCATGCCATGAATTAATTTATTTAGGATGCTAAGCTTAGCAAATTATTATATTTAAAATCGCTTTCGAAATATGCGCCGATTTCAGTTAACTATTACATTTATAATTAAGAAATTTTATACGACTGTATATATTTCGTAGACAATAGTCAATTTAAAATGAACGATTAAGAGAAACTGTCTTTTATTTATTTTGAATGCTTGATCTTCATAAGCCAAATGATGGGCATTATATTTTAAAATTATATTTTGAAAGTAAGTGAACGTTCTTTGTTTTTTTTTGTCGAGAGCTAAAGATTTCCTCGAGACTCGTTTTGGTAAATATTTAGGACTTTCGATCGGAGGGACGTGAAAAAATTAAAAAGTATTTTTATTTAAAAATCTTATTAAAAAATATAAAATATTTTTTATTTTTCAAACTCATCAAGTGAGTGTAGCCTTGCTCTTATTCTCTGTCAAACCTGGTGCAATAAGAAGAAGATTTTGTATCCAAAATCGCAATGAGCGACGAAGCCAATGTCCACTTAAGTGATTATGTGAACAAACAAAATTTGCATTTCTGGGGCACAGAAAATGACATGAAATGGGAAAAGAGCCATTGCATCCCCTCAAAGTAGCTGTTTCGTACGACATAAGTGATTGGCCCATATGTTTTTGAGGAAGTTGACGGCGCCACTGTAACGGTAACTGGTGAGCTCTACAGAGATTTCGGAATACCAATTTCCGGGTCGTGTGATCTCCCATTTGGACGATTTGAACTGACCGGCCAAATCGCGAAATCTAAGTCAAGCAGTAGAAGAGGTAAATGGCAGTCGCTTTCTGATAACCGTTGCTGGATTGGGTTTTTTACCCAAACGTGTAATTTGAAATTGCTTCGAAAAAATTGTTTAGAGGAGAAATATCAAGAGCATTTTCTTGGGAGAACCAAATTCGAATATATTTTAATTAGGAAATAAATAATATAGAATAATATCTGTTTTCAGCTGAAACGATCTTTTGAGTAGAGTGCAGGGAGTTTGTATTTTGAAATTAGAAAAATATCATAAATATCTTATGTTTAGCCCTACCCCACTTTCCCGTCCCCACCTAAAAACAATTTTAAAATTTTTAACCCGCTTTTAAAAAAATCGGGAAAAATTGAAGCGTGTAAATCTGGACTGAAGAAATGTCGAAAATGCGACGCCTCGCTTAACAGCTGATTAACAGCTGTTAAACGTTAGCACCTGTCATTGAAAATAACAAGTGAGTCAAAACAAAAACACTACTTGTGTTGATTTTGCATCACTTAGGTAGCCTTAAATTGAGCGTTTATGTGTTTATTGCTACTTATTCCTCACTAATAGCCTGAGAGCTTTTCGATGAATGCTTGATCAAGGGTGCCCACAAGTTCTAATTTGTTTTTTACAATTCTCTGCAGTTATATTTTTTATAGAAATTTGCAGTTTTTTCTTCAAATAATAAATTCAAACAACTTAATTCCAACAAAATGATTTTAATTCTAAACACAAACTGCTACCATCAACGCTGCTTTTTCCGATTGACTTTATTTTTAGAATTTCCTGCAGAATGCTTGATCTACGACGACAATCGGATTTCGCCGAGAAGTAGTACCCAGATGCTCATCAAAAGTGAATACTAGGCTGTTTTCTGTCTTTCATTAATATTTTGGAAGTGGGTAATAGTTTTTTCTACATTTTAATTTCAATATGTCATTTCTAATGCTTATTGCTTAAACAGGAAGTAAAAAATCCAAATCTCAATCTAAAAATATTATACTCAACAAATGCCGACTCTTTCGATTTGAATGGCTCAGCGAAATTTCAACAAAGATGAATATGGAAGGTATTTTTGTGAATTCTAATACGTATAAATTATTACTAAGTTATATTTGTAAACATTAGCTGCGTTTTTTGTGCCTCGATCGAAAGCTGGTTCGGATAGGTAGCATTGAAAACAACAACAATTGGGACAGGATTGCTTTTTTTAGTATTCAAACTATCATTACCAGCTCTTGATAGAGGCGCAAAAAATGCGCCTATTATTGAAGTGACTACAAAATTGAGAAATCATTTAACCCCTGCTTAAATTAGTTATCTAAAAAATTAATTTTCTTCGCATTTTCATCATTCAATTCATGTTTTTCTAGTTTGTACTAATTCATTTGTTTGTGTGATCTAGGCCGGTGGCAGGAAGTCTTACCGAAATGCGCGGCCAAAAAGCCAACATTCTTATATCCAAAGAGATTGTGCAGCTATGTGAAATTATTGATGCCGAAGGAATGCCAATATCAGAAGATAATCCTGATTTGAAAGGAATATGCTTTGGTGATCTATTCTCGGTAAGTCGAATGACAAACTTAAAAAGTATGGGTTTGAATGATCGTGAAAAATTCCTTCCAGCTGTACACACACATCTCAAATAAAGTTGTCGGCGTTCTGATGCGTGCAAGAAAGCATAAACTAATTGATTTCGAAGGTGAAATGCTGTTTCAAGTGAGTTAAGCACAACACATTGTTGGCATGTTAATTAGATTTGTGGACTTGTGAACATTTTGGCGTTTTTTAAGTCTACAACAACAAAGTATTTTTTCGGTCTAAGAAAAATTTGACACTCACCGGGCCTGGTGTGTAGAGTTCGGTTTTTTTCCTAGACCTTGTCGTATAGCAAGTAGGTAGACACATACCTGCATCAAATCGTATCTAGCCACTGCGTTGAATGAGGAATTGCTGCTTAAATTTGTAATAAACCTTCAAAATTTTCACCAGCACAATTTTCTTAACAATGGGCACAAGCATACAGCTGCACTTCCTGAAAATTCCGCGCGTACTGAAAGTGACGCGATTCACACTTGTTAAATGCAAAAGAATCTCCTACTTATGACTAGGAGGCTTTCTACAAACGCCAATACAGTGTACCAATAATGTCTTCGTACAGGAGATATGTGAAACTCAAGTGATAAAAAAAACAATAAATTGTTGCAAGAAATTTGAAAAAGTTTTGATGCAGATTTATTCATTTAACATTTTTATTTAATTTAGAAACAAAACTAATCCATTTAAATTTTCATTACAAAGTTATTGACTGAAAATAAAACAAAATCGACAATTTGCCTCCAATAATGTCTTCGTACATTTAAGCTCTCGCTTGCCCTTCGATCTCTTTGCTAATATTTATCGATCATAATTATTTTCCACTCAAACCGGTTTGTACTAACAGTAAACAAAGGAGCACAAATGTAAATTTTATGAGTTTTGCTCAGTATAAATAAATTGAAATAATGCCTGCTAAATACTTGCGGTTGGAAGAGCGTAAGCTTATAGTGAATTTACACGCAAAGGAGCAAAAATCATACGCGGAAATAGCCATACTACTATTCCGGAGCCGTTCTACTATCCAATCTGTAATCTGGCGCTTTAAATATGAAGACCACATAGAGAATAAGCCTAAGTCAGGTCGCACTGCAATTCTCACTGATGCAGATCGACTGCGAATCAAGCCAACGATCCGTTCATAAGTGCACCAAAAATTAGTGCAGAGCTCCTTCAATCCAATCAAACAGAAGTTCATCCAGAAACAGTACGAAAAGCCGTGATTGATGCCGGATTTAAGTCTCGTAATCCTCGCAGGAAGCCACTGGTAAGTGAATTAAATCGCAAAAAACATTTGGACTTCGCTCGGCAATGCCAAAATACATCTTTCGCGTTCTGTCGCAATGTTATATTTTCTGATGAGTCCAAATACAACATTTTTGGGTCTGATGGGGGACTAAGAGTGTGGAGAAAGCCAGAGCAAGCATACAACCAAAAAAAAAACACCATTAAAACTGTAAAACACGGCCCAGGTGGCGTAATGGTATGGGGCTGTATGGATGCCAGCGGCGTTGGGAACTTAGTACTAATTGAAGGAATCATCGGACCTATGTTGAAATTCTCAAGAGAAATTTGAAGCCAAGTGCTGAAAAATTGGGTGTATCAAAGGATTTTTACTTTCGACAAGATAATGATCCTAAGCACAGGGCTCATAATACTAGAATGTTCTTGGTGTATAAAACTCCACATTTGTTTAAAACACCACCGCAAAGTACTGACTCCAATCCCATTGAGCAAATGTGGAACATGTTGGAAAAAACGATCAGGGCTCATCATATTGGCTCGAAACCTAAGTTGAAACAGGCCCTTCTGCAAGAATGGGCGAAAATAGAGCCAAACTATGCAAAGAAAAAGCTAGTAGAGTCGGTGCCACACCGCCTTAAAGCCGTGATTAAAAATAAAGGCTACCCAACTAAATATTAACAAAAAATGTATCTATAGTTTTTAAGATTTTTTATAAACTGTTTCGTAAGTGTACGAAGACATTAGGCGCGTTTTTTTGCTCCTCTATCCAGCGGAGAGTAGAGTAGACGCATTGGAAACAACAACACTCCTACACCAGTGAATTCACTAGTACAGAAATTCTATGCCTCATTTGTAGTTCACGTGTTGAAGTGTAGAATGTGCTGATAGAAAAAAGAAAAGCTCATGAGAAGTTGTATTTTTTTCTGTGAGGTGGCTTTCGGTTTTCATGGTTATGTTGAATGTTTTGGTAGTTAGGAAATTAGAAAAAGCCCTCATAATGTGTAGAAAGTTAAAAGAATTAATTTTCTGTTAGTTTTTTTCCTATTTTCTATCGATTGTGGTAGTGTATACTCGTTATTTTCTCCCTTTTTTTCAGCTGTTTTCTGCTACCACAGCGAATACCGCAACCTATGTCAGTCTTAGCGAAAGCACTGCTGTATTATACTAGATCGTTGTTTTTGCGGCATAGTTGTACTCTGCTCTGCATCGGAGCAAAAAAACGCACCTATTATTGGAGGCAAAATGTCGACTTTTTTTTTATTTTTAGTTAATAACTTTGTAATGAGTATTTTAAATGGTTTAGTTTTTGTTTCTAAATTAATTAATGAATAAATCTGCATTAAAACTTTTTCAAATTTGTTGCATCAATGTATTGCTTTTTATCACTTGAGTTTCAAATAGCTGCTGTACGAAGACATTATTGGTACACTGTATAACCCTGTCCAAAAACCGTACATGTCTAGGGTTTATATCCGTAGCACACTCAAAAACGATTTTCTATTTCAAACTGTTATAAAACAATGGAAACCGACTAATGTGTTTTCATGACTTTTATACAGCGTCGTGACGATGAAGTTCCAATCTATATGCTAAAGACACTGGCCGAAATCAAAGCCGAACTTAAAGAGCTACAGGACGAAGTCAAAGGTCAAATGTCATCAAATCCGAAAGCAACAAATGTGTTATTGAATAAATGAAAAACAGTTAAGCATAACTTTGACAGGAAATAAATTTGTAACAATATTTTATTTAAATTATTTTATTTATTATCTCATGGTTGTTATATTTTAATTTTTATGTATATTTTAACGAAAATAGGTACGTGTAGACAATGAATTCATTCATTCATTCAAATTAGAAACTAAACCAGTTCTAATTAGTGACATATTCTCGATTTGTTTGTTTGGTTTTTTCGGTATTGTTTATTGATTTTCAAAAATACGTCATCTACGTTAAATATTTCATTAAACATTTTTGCAACACACAGATGTTTATTATTATATTCTTGATGTCATATGAATAAAAATATGCATGTTATTATGCCATAGAATTTTGCTTCAATTTGTTTTTCGTATTTTAAATGGAATGAATTTCAACTACTTACTGTTTTGATATCATTCATAATTTTTTTGGTTAAAAATTTTGACACAAAGTAATTTTCGCAATTACTCTCATGTTTATTTTTTAAATGTCTCATCCGAAAATTATATTTAATACCATCTATCTATTTGTTAGCAGCGATATTTTTATTCAGAAAATACATTGATCGCTACTATCAGTCTTGTAAGACTTTCTTTGATTTTATTTAGTTTTTTTTCGGTTTGTGGAATGTGTTTGAACCCGGGGAAGAAATTCCCGAGATGGAATGTGGGCAAACTCCATATCAATTCAACCGAAACAATTATGTCGTTCAGTCCCTGTACGACTTTGCCTTTATAATTATATCTTTGGTATGTGATCAGTATCACATCGATCGGTTACTATTATGCCACGAAGTCTGAACAGAAGTTGGCCGTGTTGCTGCTAAGTTGCTGCTAAGTTGCTCATGGGATCCTAACTACTAAGCGGATGTTCCTAGTTTTGCCATAAATACTGTCACAAAGTTTATTGTATCACAAAAGGAGAATTAGTAAAGCTGCATTCATGAGATTTTGCACACAGTTTCTTTCGAGGATGCTTGTGATAACATATAGCTGTTGTTTTTATATTTTCAGTTGCGAAAATGGATTGGTGTGAAAAATAAAACAGTGTTGTGGTAATTTCCCTTTATAAGTGTGGTAAAGTAGCAACAGAAATGTTTAAGCTTTTAAAGACTTTAATCATAAGTCGTAGATTTGTTTATCGTACTATGGACTAAAACTTCAGAAATATGTGTTCATTCCGGCCGAACTCCAGCAGTAATTAAGGCAGTATAGAACATACTTCGACTAAATCCACTTGGTACATGACAAGAGAGATGCAAATTTCAACAACGAGTATCTCTTCTATTATTAAAAATAGCTTTAAAGATGGGCGCTTTTAAAAGAAGTACCGATCACATACTGGAAAATATTTTATATGACTTACGAAGGAACAAATCTGGGACCTTACTTAACCGGTACGTGGCATACATTAAAAAATTTGTTTACTTGCGAAAAAATCTTAACGGTAGAGGAAAGGTTCAATAAACAAAATGATCTAGCATATGCCTACAGCTCCAAGAGAAGCTAAACAAGTAGCAAAGAAAGTGCAGAGTTCATCATCCCGCTACTGTTATGGCTTGGTGGGGAGTGAGCTATGATGGCGTGACCGACCTGCATTTTTGTGTAAAAGGGGTAAAAAGACATGACAAAAATCAGACTGATATTTTAGACGCATCCGTTAGACCGTTAATTCAATCTTTATACTCAAAGAAATGCATTGGCTGTTTGAGCAGTATTCCGCCGCAACGAATAAAGCATTAATTGACTCAAGCATGGTTGGAAAACAATGTACCAGAATTTATTCGAGCTTCCAGATGGCCCCCAAAGAGCTATGATTTAAATCCGCTAGATTCGAAATTGTAGTCTGAGCTGTAAAGGATGGTATGTAGTAAGAGACATATTGAGAGCCCCTTTTCTCTTAAGAAATCGGTAGATAATTTCCCCATGGATAAAGTATGTAGGACGATTGATGAATAGCGAACTCGCCTTAACTCACAGCCTGGGATATGTTAGTAAAGCTTACACATAGGGTCAAGGCCAACGGTCAAGCCATTCGTTGGCTCGGATTTGCTTTGTGTACGAAGAGCCAACCTTGGCGTTGGCCTTGGTTACCGTTCGCTCTGCCGGCGGTAACATCAAAGCGTTGACGATGTATTGGCCTTGGGACTCCGATCTAGTGTGGACGGTTGTTCGACGATAGTTTAGCGCAAACCGCATCCAACACCTCAGTCCCAAGCCATTGGCCGGAATCGCTTCCTGTGTAGACGGCACAGCTAACGCCAATAGTTGAGGAACAGCATTTGGTCAAACTGTCATTGGCCATTCGTTGGCTCTATGTGCACGCGCCTTAAGATAATTATTTAGCTTCGGCCCGAGCTTGACGAAATCCATCTCACTCAGCGCAAACATACATATCTAGGATTCGCTCATAAAACAACAAGAAAACGAACAACTTCAAAGGTGTGATCGCATAAAAAGAAGGTTATGTTATCAATCTGGTGCGATTAGAAAGGTGCGCCTTATTATGAGCTGCTCCCAAGGAAAAAGCAATCAATACAGACGTGTACTGTTGCGAATTGGATAAATTGAGTACCACGATAAAATGAAGCGTCCAGATTGACCAGTCGCATAGCAGTTGTGTTCCAACATTACAACGCTAGACCACAAACTTCTTTAAACACGAAAAATTGTTGCAGCTTTGATCGGATGTGCTGTCACATCCGCCGTACCCACTAGACATTGCGCCGCCAGACAACCAATTGTTTCGATCGTTGTAAACCGACTTGATTGGCAAACACTTTAGTTCCGATGACGCTGTTAAACAGCACATAGAGTTTTCAGTCTACCACAACAAATTTTTTTTGTCAAAGAAAAAAAATTGCATTCACTAGTCCTGGTGTTTAAAGCTTTGTGTTTTTCCTAGAGGTTGCCGTATAAGTAGTTAAGCACATACCTGCATCAAATCATACCCAGCTACCGCATTGTATGAGGAATTACGCATTAAACTTGTAATACCCGATCAGGAGATTCCACGCACAACTTTCTTAACAATCCAAACAAAAACACGACGGCGCTTCACAAGAATTCCGCGCATACTGAAAGAAAAACGCTACTCACACTTGTTAAATGCAACAGAATCTCTTACTTATAACTAGGAGGCTTTCTATAAACGTCAAATTTAGTCTATCCACAAACCAAATATGTATGTATAGAGTTTGAATCCATAGCACATTCAATAACAATTTCCTATTTCAAACTGTTATAAAACAATCGAAACAAAACTATCGAACACTCAAATACTTTGCTGCACCGGAGATATTTACTTCAAAAATTTTTATTTCTCCTTTTATATGTGACAGTATTTATGGCAGGACTCGGTATATTAGGCAAATTCAATTCAAAATACGCAGTAAGCGTTCCTAATGTCATCATTATTCTTATATCTCAACACCATTCGATATTACAGAGAATAAATTGATTACAATTTTTTAGACCTAGCTTTTCATTACAACATAACTACACCACCGCTACCTATCACGCATTCAATTCGTTTTACGTAAAAATTAATCCAAGGCCAACGATGGAAGAACAAATAAAACAACATATACGTTCGATTAAATTTCAAAATAAATCTGAAACTCATAATAATCATTAAAAACAAATCTGTTTAGAACATTGAATAACACATGCTGTCAAAATCATAAAAATTATCGTTTTTTCACATTAATTCAAAGAGTAATCAAAGTATCTAAGATATTATTGATTTTTTTCTATCATAATTTATCATGATATTACAAAAAAAAAATATATGTAAAAATGTTAAAAAATCACATGGTGCATCTTAAGAATATACATCATTCTTGCGTCGATTGTTTTCTTCTTTCTTTCTTTTTTACAGATTGATTTGTATTACAAGTTGTATTCCTACTACAAAAAACACTAGTTGTCAATAGTAATTTGTTCTTTAAAACAAGACCTCATTCATTAATTCTTAACATCATGACTTGTATCTCGATAGCAAAATTTAATTGGTTCGTCACCACCTTGCTTGCATTCGTGTGAAACGACAAAAAAATGCTTTTCATCGTCATAGCATTCACTTTCATTTCGTTATTATTATCTTCATACATTTTATGGTTAGATAGCAATAGAAAATAGTCTCAAATAATAAGGATAGTAATCGAAAAAAAAATTTACACTTAATAAAATCAAATTATTACTACGTACAAATCAGGCTTAATGTATCTTACAACGAACATTATCAAAATTCAATTTAATCGTGCGTCCTTCGACTCTGTTTTAGCACTCTACTTCAACATATTTCGTAGACATAAATAAAATAACCACATAATGATATAAATATCATTACAAAACCCAAAAGAAAGCATTGATTTGCATCATCTTCAACGTTTTAAAATACCATCTTGTCACATATTTCATAAAAGTTCTAAGCATTTTGCACAAAGATATGCACGATTAACAATTTTATCCTTATACATTTATAGTTTCAATTTTAATGTTTTAAGCATTTATTTAGGTTTTTTCATCAAATTATTTTCGGTTGCACAAAAAGCAACAGTACATTCTGAATACACTACATACAATACGGAAATCGAGTCAGAACTTAAAAGCTTGCAAAACATATTCAATTTCACAGTACACACATCTAATCTTTCAAATTTTAATATTTTCTTATTGTACTGGTTTGTTGTTTTTTTTTTTGAATATTCGAAAAATTTACATGCTTTACTGCTTTTTTCTTCTATTAGATTATCAGTGCATCGTTTCGCCACAATATTTAATTTATTGGAAAATCTATGCAATTTTCACGAGCAACATAGTGAAAAAAAAGTATGGAAACTGCATTTCAATTGAATTTTTTGTAAGTATGAATAGCAAGATAATATATATAAATAAAGAGCAAGCAAGGATACAATATAGTGCAGATGTTGTGGATATTAATTTTTATGATTTTCCGTAGCTTTCTTTCAAGTGAATATTTTCCATAGCGCTTAAACTTCATATAATATCAAAGCTTCAAATGATTCTTTTTCGGGTGAGAAAAGAGCTTCCAATTTAGCACATGCATGCTTCATATTTCGAAATAACACTCTTAACCAGATTCAGATCACTTTTTCACATTTCTCTCTCCACAAGCACTTTTTCGATTGCGGGTTCGTGTGACATTTGATTTAATTTTAACAATTAGCCGTCGCAGATACACAGGAGGATTTTTTATAGATTGTTTGTTGGGGTAGTTCGGTTAGAAGTCCATTTGTCACGTTTTTCTTGGAGGTGTTGGTGGCGGCGGTCTAATATCTTTGGGAATGTTCTCATAAACTATGAAAGATGAGAGAAAAAATATGATTTATTATATGAGCATTGTAATGGATATTATAGTAAATTATTCGTGTTTGCGTATTATTAGATTTTAAGTATGAGATAGGTAGATGACTGCTTAAGTGCAGAGCTGCCATTTTATTTTTTCCAAAAATTCTAGATGTAATTTTATTTAATGCTAAATAATGCCAGATCCGGTAAAATCATAATGCTAAATATTGATTGCTTTCTTAATTAACTGAAATAAACATAATTCGATATGGCAATAATATATGTATTTACAAAAGAAACTTAAAATGTACATCTCAAGATTATTCTATATATATTACAGATACTTCAGTTACATTTAAATCTTCTTCTATTGTGTAAAGTTCATTTTCACCAATATTTTTCAAAATATCACAGTCAAAACTGCAACAGTTATTTATTTTTAAGGCGACATAGCACCTTCAAATTTCTCATAAATCGATTTTTGTTTTTTGATTGAATATGTTATGCCGGGTTTCCACCAAAGAGACAAAACAAAAAACACGGACAAAACATGTTTTTCTGAACAAAAACACGAATGTTTTGTAAAAACTGAACAGTTTCGCGAGCATTTTTGTCTCTGAAAACTGTTTTAGTAAACAAAACACCTTTTTTGTCCGTGTTTCTTGTTTTGTCTCTTTGGTGGAAACCCGGCATTAGAATGAAGCTTTAAAAACATGATTTTAATAATATAAAATTGAAATTATTAAAAAAAATTTATGACTATGATTTTCGTTCACTTCGCTATACCGCTACATCGACTTAGGCTAAAGTGAAGAGAAAGATAAGTGAGTCAATTCCTTCAAAAGAAGCAAAAAAAATTAGCCTCGGCAACAAAAAACAAAAAAATTAGCTGAAAATGATGCTTCTAAAAATAAGTGTTGAAACTCAAAAAAAAAGGCCCGAAAAAAGTTCAACACACACTAAAATTAATGAAAAATTTGTCAACATATTATGGCCTACCTATACGACGAAATTATAATTCGGTTGAAAACATGCGTCAGGAAATTTGGGCAGCATATTCCCAAAAAAATTCAACTGATGAGAACCCTCAACACACACAAGGCGGAGGCAGCTGGTGGTAATACTTTAAAAAATTTCAAGCATCCACCATTTTTAGATGATGAGGTACAAGAAGTTTTAAAGCCTATTTATGCTGACTTAGACTAAAGACAGACGACACAAGTTAATTATCATTAACACAATGATCATTGAACGCTAATGATAATTTGTTTGGAGAGTGACACACGGTTATTTGAATGAGGTTGTTTAACAGCTGTAGGTTGTTTGAATTTAAATGGTATTATTTTGACAGTAATTGTTTATCGAAACACATCAAAAAATCAGAAATTAATACAAGTTTTACTGCGAATGAGCCTTTGTTTAAAATTATGGAAATTTTACACAAAAAAAGTTTAATCACGATAAGGAAGAAAATATAAAATTTTCAGGTATTGAAGAAGAGAATACGAAGAAATGCGCAAAAAATGAAACATTTGCATACCATATTGTAATATATTCGAAATAATATGTTTATGTTTTTGACAGTTAGAAACTACATTATTTCAAATGGAATTTCCCAAATTTCCCCAGTAAATTTCATAATCTTCTCCGTAGATGGTGCGACAATCGATAAGAGCAAATGAGCATTAGCTTCCAAATGATAATTCGTAGAACCTCATTGATGATGTTATAAATGATGATTAACCATGACACACGTAATGGATAATGATCATTGGGCTCGAAATGATAATTAACTTGCGTCGTCTGTCTAGGCTCTTATCATCAAAAAATTTATTAAAGCGCTGCTTGGGCAATTTCACGCAGAATAATAACGAAAGCTATAATTCTTGTATTTGGAATTTGGCCCCTAAACATACTTTTTGTGGAAAAATATCATAAATATGGCTGCAAATATTTCTGCATGTACATTCAATGAAGGATTTATGGCTATCTTGAAAATAATGCAAGTCATGGGAATTACAATTGGCTAATGTGCGCTGGAACATGCAGAAAATAGAGATGCTGCAAGAATCAACTAGGCGGAAACACACTCGATTGAGGCATCTAAAGAGATCAGAACTGCTCGAAGAGAGGAGGAGTTTGAGGAGTATGAACAAGAAGAAGGTATATTGTATGGTCCAGGCAACGCAGATTAAATTTCGGTAAGATTTATTACAAAAAACATTGAATTTTAACTTTAAACGTGCGTGCATGATTAAGAAAAATGTTTTTATCCAATCGTCTTGAAATTTTAACACGTTAATCTGCACATGTTAATGCTCAGAATGAACTACGGATGAAAAAATCGGCATTAAATTTTTTTAGTTATAACCGATTTTTGGGGGGAAAAAACATCGATTTTCGAAAAAAAACGCCGCCATTTTGTTATTTTTCCAGCAATTTTTTTTAGTTTATTCCAAGGCTGCTTTGATGCTGATGAAAACCCCCGATTTTGTTTTTTTTCTCAGCGTCTTCTGAGGGCAGTTATCGTGCACGCCAGGTTTTTTTTGTATTTTTTCAAAAAAATTGTAGCAGACGACAGGAGGCCACAACAAATTTTTAACAACTTTTTTTATGTAGTATAAAGCAAGTTAAATATGTGTACAAAATTTCATTAAGATATGTCTTTTTATTCAATTAAAAACTAACCTTTGAAAAAAAACAATTTTTTTCAACTTGAAGGTGCTATGTCCCCTTAAGTAGGATTGTACTGCAACTAAACTGTTTAACATATCAGTTTAGATTGCATTTCTTTTTGTGTTTTCAAGTTATTAATTACGCTAAATAGACGCTCTATCTCAGCTCTGGAGAAAGGCAATGTACGCCAAGATATGTACACGTTTTGGAAAGGATTTTTGTTTCGAAAGCGACGATAATTTTAACTTCATTCTGAAATCTTTCTTTACTTCGATTGCTGCTTTCTTTTGCATGTTGCTGCAGGACGGTAACTTTCGCCGTGATTTTCCTAAAACAAAACTTGCATGATGCTTTTTTTACTGAATTGGATCAACATCCAATCTTTGAATAGGCTTTCCTTTAACCAAGAATTTTGTGACTTATGACTATAAGTTTCCTTTCTAGAAACGCGTTCTTAAATTAAAAAAAAAAACACAATTGAAATCACGATATCGGAAACTTGCGTTGTGTTTTTTCTAAACTCCATTTTTTCTTAACGAAATGAAACTCCGAAACTTTCAACGAAAAACTTTATTGTAGGAAAACTATTTAAAAATTCAAGTACATTTAATGCGAACTTCGAAAAACAGCGAATCGAAAAATTAAATGAAAGAATAGAGTTATTTCACGAAAACGAAAAAGAGATGCGCAAGATATGACAATTGCAAACGAACTTGCACTTGCAAGATGTACCACTAACTTTTTATATGTTTCCAAAACTATCGGTTTTTCTTTTTCCGCTATTTTCAAACAAAGAAACTAGTTTTTATTAAAGTTAAACAAGAGGTTTGAGAATCTGTGCTGGTAAGTCTAATGAGCTGAAAATTCTCGTGCTGCTAGTTGATGGGCTGCAAACGTCATTAACATCAACATCAGATAAGACGGAACACGTTGTAAAAAAAAGTATTGGTGTTTCCTTTATCAATATATGCGCGATTGTTTGCATTTGGAGCAATTATTTCACATTTATCGGGATAAACATGTAATTAGAATACACCTATACTGGTAGTCTTGATTTTATAGATACCTTAGGCTCCTGGGAGTTTGACTTGAATGGGAGCACATCGCTATTATTAACATCATCACAATTTAACGAGAAGCCCAATTTTCCTTATTTAATACAATCCAAAGCTGCCTTAATATTGGAACCTTTTCATTTTTTCACCTTTCCTGGAACGTTAATAGGGATACTTCTCATTGGAATTTTATGGAAGTTGTAGACAAAGAGTAGGAGATCGACTATATGTTTTTTGTTATCTTGAAAGCACAAAGGCGCCGTACTAGTACAATACACTTTTGCGAATTCATTCAGAGATTGACATGATCAATGATGATCGACAGCGGTTTCGTTCGCTGCGAGTTGGTTTACGTTATGAATTTTCAGAATTCTCTTGCCCAAAGCGCATGTCTATTCGAATTGGTCAGTATTATACCATGTTTTCAAATATTATTAAGAATAATTTAATCGCCAAAATTATGAATAGATTCATGTCAGACTATTACAAAATTAAAATTAAAATGCTAAAAATTATGCTAGATGCTAACTCCCAATTTCGAATGCCGTTTTGTATAAAATAATGCCAAGTCTAGCATTCAAATGCTAAAATGGCAGCATTGCTTAAGTGTCAAGGATCGTAGATGGACTCACATCTTAGAAAGCAACTTCGTTGGGGTAGTGAGATGGAGTCTATATTCTCTACATATGCAACAAGCTCATTTAGTAAGACACATTTATATGCAACCACAATTTGAATTTAATGTTTAGCCGACAATCCAGTAGGAGGCTAGATGGGCCTAGTAGTCACGAGTACGTCCAGCGTGACAATTCTTACCGAAGCATTATGGATACATTTTCACAAATATATTACTCTGTTCTGCCCAAAGTCCACGATTCCCCACAAGCACTATACGTTTTCATCCACATCAAAAGCAGGCTTTTTTCTATGATGATGCCAAGCTTCGAAGTTTCCTATTATGTTTAGTACAGGCTAGGCGGAAAAAAAGTGAAGGAAAAGGGTGGAGGAAGAGTGGAGATTGTAGGAGATAGCGGTGCCCGTTTCACTTAAACAACCGTGGCTTATGGTCAGGTCTATGATAGGCTATTTTACAATCGTATTGACCAAGATCAGAAAGAATCGTAAAGTTTAACAGTACGACTGGCAATGACCGAAAGTTTGTGACAGTGAGATCGTTGAGAAGCTCGGATGTAGCGCGCAGGAGGTGCACTACAAGCAATCAGTCTTGATATTTCGTTACAACAATTTCCCTAGTAATAGCGATAAAGAAGAGAAAGACAACCCATATTACGCTGATGATCAAGGGATTCAATACGTGAGTAATGGCTTCATCACCAATAAGCTTGATAGCTTTGCGTTGGACTTTGTCTAGTTCCGCTAAAAAAGTCCAGCATGCTCCATTCCATTTATGAAAGAGTTGGTTGATTTATGAGAGCCTTCTAGATGTAAAGTAGTCCCACGACATCCCTTGTTGGGTCTAGGAATTGAAGCTGGTAGAGAGCTTCATCACAAATTTACAATCAATGTGAATACGAGTGTGGAGTGATTAGTTCCACGACACACTTTACCCCTAATTAACTGAGGTATCTATTCAGAGCTTGGGGAACTACGCCAGGACCGCGCATCGAGTCCCTCGTTTGAGCCTGAAATCGAATCAGGGACCCCATACACAAGAAGCCAATGCTCTACCCACTAAGCTACTCTACCTACTAGGTTACTCTACCCACTAAGCTACTTGTAGATGTGCGATATTCTAATGGAGTATAGTATTTCATACCTCTCTGAAGGCAACGCAGACCTTTCATTGCATTTTTCACAATTTGGAAAATGTGGCCGGTCCAGCTAGGGTTGCTGTAGGTGTTAAAATCTGATAGATTAAGCGAAGGTGAACCAGTAATACCTACACCACCAACGAAAATAGTGTGGCTAATAGAAAGAGGGTAGGGCTTGAGTGAAAGAATACAGCAATGGAAGTTGGAAGCATTCAACAGAACACAGTTCGCTCAGCCCCAAGCGAAAATTCTTAATAGGTCCCTGTTTAATCATGCGATCTCCACTAACAGAAGTAGCACAGTCGGTCACTCTAGCAAAAGAGTATGTGAAGTGAAGGGTGCTGTGGTCAGCAAAACTATGAATGGGATTGAAAGTGATGTGATAGAAACGAGATAATTTATAAAAAAACACAAAGGGAGCTGATGAGAAAACAGTACGTGCTAGCATTGCTAGTGCGGACACAAAATTTGAGTCCATTCAGAACAACCTGGAAGGAACGATCTAAGAGGAAACTTTCAATTCACTTGACACGGACGGAGTGAAAACCAAATGCAAGAATCATGGCTTATAGAGCTGGGTGCCAGACGCTATCCAAGGCCTTCGTAATACGAAGCGAAACGACAATTGCTTTGCCAAAGCTGTGAAGACAACGGTGGAGAACGTAGACCATACTGATTGTCGTTAATAAGATGGTTCGACTCAAGTCAGTTCTCTAATTTTGAATTTACAAGTGATTTAAATACGTTAGACAGAACCGAACTGAGTGCAATTGGTCGGTAGTTAGAGGAATCACAGGTCTTCATCTTTTTAAGGAATGTACTGAACGTGTGCAAGCTTTTAAGCGAAAGGATTTATTCCAATCGAGTACGACAAGTAAAATAGTTTGCGCAGGTATTTGGCTAATGCGGAGGCGCAGCGCGGGACAAAAGACCATCCGGTCTGGCAGCTTTAGAAACATCAAGCTTAGCGAACACTTTCAATACCGTTCTTGTAAAAATAGGGGCCCTTGTTTGAAAGTGTACACTGAAAGACTAGGAGGATTCAGCGATGATGGTTTTAAGTAGGAGTTAGTAGCAACAATTTCAGGAAAGAGGTTAGCTTTATCGATTGACTTAGTAAATACGTTACCACCATGAAGAATGCGTGGCGCAAAAGAACCGGAGAAGTTACTCTTTATCCTTTTAACATGTGGCCAGAAGCCTTCATGCTAAATGTTTTGATCAAACTGGCATTGAACCCTGCGGATAGTAGATTTGCATAAATTGGATGCAGCTATGTAGGCTTGTTTCAATTTTTCCGACGGAGATAGTTTGTCTGTTCAGAATGCCACCTCCTTAATACAAATGACCTCTTGACATACGTAACTAAACCACGAGATGGTGTTTGGGCTCGTACTTTTGAACCCACGGCGAATAAAGGAAAACATTATAAACCATAAGAAGTCGGTTATGTTAGAAGTTATATATTCGACGATCTTTATTGCAAAGCAATGGGACCAATAAAACTCTCTGATATATTTGCTAAAGTAACAACAGTCGTGCTAACCATAATTACAGACTAATCGTTTGGAGGAAATTTGATTATTGTTAATCAGAGATGTCAACCTGAGTCGAGATTAAATTATACTCGCAGTTACCAAGGGGTGCACAAAAAGTTATCGAATATTTATCAGGGTGGCAGATTAGAAATGGATCTAGTAGATTTACACTATGTCCCGACTCGTCGGAAATTAATGTCAGACAATCCACTAACTCACAATAAATTTTAATCCTAATTGATTTAAAGTCACGTAGAATAACAAGAAATGATTATTTAAGCACAATATTGAGTAAGAATTGCTGCTATTGATATGAAGGAGGAAAGATCATTTATTAAATCAAACCATACTGCCCGTTCAGTACTTATAATCCCTTCGCTGAATATCTGACGATTTTTTTTTATTATTCTAATGATACAGTAGCTCACAGCTTATTTGGGCCAGCACCTATCAAAAATTATAACCATCAATAACAACTATACTAAAAAAGATAGCAGCAGATTATTAGTCTAATGTTCAAAATTATCATTTATTCATTTTATTATTTATTCATATTTTTTTCAATATTTCATAACAATTAATAACGAAAAAGTAACTAAAAACAATGTCACAGCTTATTTCAACCAAGTAACAGATTCAATGTTTAAATTAAGTTGAACACAGAAAAAATAAATTTCAGTACAGTCAAATATCGATACTATGCCACGTCGCTACTATGCCACTCTCGCTATTATGCCAGTTGCGCACGTTCCCGGCAAAAATACATACAAAATAAATTTACTATGTCACCCCCTAATCTCACTACTATGCCACTCGCTAACTCAAGAAGGCAGTCAAATTCATCTTTTCAGTATCTCTCTTACACACGCACGCACTTGTGATCTCGTACTGTAATGAAGTTCAAAAAGTAGCCTACAATGTTAGCTCAAAAGTCCGAGCGGACTGAGTTTACGCTGGAGGAGAAGAAGGAGTTCATCCATGCCGCGAAGAACGAGCGGAATCAGTCTAAGCTGGCCAGAGAAATAAGCAAGAAATGGGGCATCAAATTCAAGAGAACTACCGTGAAGGGCAGTCTCAGCAAGAAGAATGCAATCGAGGCGGCCATCAAAGTTGGAGTTCCATCGCAGCGCATGAAGCTAACGCAAGCTCACAACCCGAAGGTCGATGAGGGCGTGCTACTATGGTTGAAACAACCAAGAGGGAAGAATCTGCATGTCAGCGGTGATCTGATGAAGGAGAAGGCAATTAAACTGGCCGAGCTTATGCACCTTCGAAATTCATGGCGAGTGATGGTTGGCTGAACAATTTCAAAAAAGGCCACGGCGTCACATTCAAGAAAGATGCGCCAGCCAACAATTTTTGAGAGCTTTGGGCTTAACTGATAGAAAACTTGACAGAGTAAATCCGGATACTATGTATCATTCTTCAGTAGTGTATCTGTGTAGTATCCATTTTAAATTTAAATATATACAATGATAGAGAAACATAAAAAATTCTTGATTTCAGTCAAGCCCAAAATATGTACTTTTATTCAGAAAAAGCAGTTCGTCGAGACGTTTTCCCTCGGTACTATGCCACTCGCGCTACTATGCCACTTTCGATCGGTCCCACCGGGTGGCATAGTACCGAGATTTGACTGTATTTAGTATTTAGTAACAATCATAACTTTAGTAACAATCATTTTTAGCTTCTTAGGCATTGAATCGACCAGTTTTTGTGCCACTTCTGGGGTAAGTTTGGCCCATTCCACAACCAATGCAGTTTTGAGATCGCTTTTCATTTTCGGATGTTTGCAATTCTGTATTTAGCTTACGCCAAACATATGAGGCTTCAATGGAGTCAAAGATATTAAATTTCGACTCATCAGCGAATATAATGGTATTCCGAAATCCAGAATCCTTATCCAAATGTTCCTTGGTCAATTTCACACCGCACTTATAATTTTTGGTACGTATAAATGGCTTTTTACGCGCTATTCTACCATTGAACGTATGCTCTCGCAGCACAGGGCGAATAGTTTCCAAGTAGCGTGATCGCGCTTCCCGCAAGCACATTTTAGCATTTTTTTTTTCTAATCTTCGATGAACAAGGAAATTGCCACTTGGGTTTGGAAAAGTCGATCTTGTCAAAAACGCAAAATACCAATTCTCTTCGGTCTCCGAAGGTTTCAAGGTCATTCATATCGACATAGTTGGTTCCTTAACACACTCACAGGGATACACTTATTGTCTGGAAATCTTCATCTATTACACTCGTTGGCCTGAAGCAATTCCTTTAGCCACCATTACTTCATTCGCAATGAGATTTGGAGTTCTCTAAACAAATTGTCACGGACCAGAGCGAACAATTTAAGGGGGCAGGATGGTTTCCAACTTAAACAAAAAAAAAATTTCAATTATTTTTTTATATGAAAGTACAATATCTCAGGAATATCCTCTGAAAATTTCAAGTCAATCGGACTAAAACTCGCATTTTATGATCGTGTTGCCAGGTATATTTCAACGAGAAACCGAAATAGTCTAGCCCGAAACTCCGAACTACATTTTTGAAGTCGGTGCGTAACATAACTCAAAAATTAATGCACCGATCTCAATGAACTTTACCGGACATCTTTAATATGATAAATACTCGCGGATGAACGATCGTTTTTTTTTTTTTTTAAATTTTTTTACTATTTTTTACAGGCAATCTTAGGCTGATTTTTTATGTGAAAATGGTACCTCCAAATTGAAAACCGCACCAAAAATCGGATATCGCATATTTTTCAATATAATTTCGTTCATCCGCGAAAAAAACTAATATATTAAGTAAATCACTTCGATTTTTGGATTTCAGATAACACTGTCAGGCCAGGTTTTACGCATCGCACGACGCCTTTTTTTCGAAGCGCCTTTGATCTACTGCCACCACGAGATAAATAATTAATATTTTTTTCTACAATAATCCCTACATACTCTCAAAATATAGTTCTTTAATGTGTTATAAAAAATTAGTAATTATTTTCACTCAAAGCTGAGAAAAAAAATCGCAAAAATCGGCTTTTCTTCGGCCGCGGAAACCATCTTGCCCCCTTAAGTTAGCAATCCACGCTGAACTTGATTGACTCTTGGGCTTCGAATACAATTATACCATAGCGTGCCATCCGAAGGCCAAAGGTTTCTGACAAAGATGGCATCGTGGACGGAAATCGGCTATAATGGCTTATAATGATGCGTCCTGGACCAGAACGCTGCAATTAATTCTTCTTAGATTAAGACCTCTAATCCGAGAAGAGACCACCACATCGCCGGTACAACTGCTATATGGAGAAAAGTCGCGTCTTCGTAGCAATTTTCTTCAAGAAAACCGACTTTGCCGCCGAAGTTTCGGCAACTATAACAAAACTCCGGCCAGCTGACTTAACACATTACACAAATATTCATCGTGAAGCAACTCGACATATGCTCTCACGACTTCGTCAGAGTAGGCACTGTTCATCCACCACTTCTTTCACAGTGTGACAATCCGTTTAGGAGAACTAGCTACATAAAAGTGAAGAGCAACGTTTAGTACGCTTACGAGGCACGGTCTAACCCCCTGGAGAATGGAGAGATATACTTTGAAAAGAACACCATCAAACAATTTTCCTTCGTATGTCTAGCTTTAAAGCTAAATTACGCCTCAAAATTTACGCAGCACTATGAGTTTGCACTTTACCTTCCGAAAAATTACTTAATTTATTTAAAGCTACGCAGCATTATGATTTTCCCGAATTAAAGGATATGGTTTTTTCCGTAAATAGCAAAGAAACAATTACGTACTTGAATTAGTAGTCGTGATAGAAATAATAAACTTTGGATGAATTAAATTATTCAACTCTTACCTGTGGGTGAAAAATCACATTTCGGATTGATTGGATCCATAGGCGATTTTGTCGGTTTACATGGCGTCTTACTCATGTTGTAGTTATCGATTTTATTGCTGAGACTCAAATTCGACATTGACGGCGGTAAAGGAGAACGTTGAGCGTCACCTATTTCACCAGTATATCTATAGAAAAACGAAAACAGTCATATTAAAAAAAGAATATAAATGATATGACTTAGAATTCTAGACAAATTAAATGCATCCACTTATTTGCATAATTCATAAGCATATCGACTGAAATCGTTTACGGAATTGGCATTAGTATGTTGAGTCATACATGTTTTCATAGATCAAGGGCATATTAGTCGATAATTAAATATTTCAAGGTCATTCAGAGAAACGCAGATTCGTTCTTTATGATAAGGTATTTGTCAACTGCAAGTTTTTTATAAATAGTGTTTCATTATCAGAGATAGTGTTAAATTTGATCGAACCTAATCCAAATATTAAATAATTTCACTCCTAGAAGCAACTGATTTTTCAAAACAATGCCAACTAAGTTAAACTCACGAAACAATAATAATTTCACCACGCATTCATTCATTGCAAAGTTCAAAATCATTAATTTGTTTTACTTTTATTTTACTCATTTACGATTTTCTTTGTTTTCTTTATATATCTTTTCTCGTACATTATTTTGAGCATATCAAATTAAGGGTTAAATAGCCTACAGCATATACATATTTAAAGTTTTTGCATCGCGAATGCAAAACAAGTATCATCTATGTACATAAAAAACGTAAACATATTTCTACATTCAATAAATTATCACATTTAATAAATACAACAGGTAATTTTTAAAAAGCGCACACTTCACTCGTATTATTTCAAACTACCAATATGGTTACGCGACGACACATAAATGACATCATACTGTTGTCATGTTTAGCTCATATATTAACTACATTCTTATTCAATTCTATATCTATATCCATAAATTTCTAAACATATATCTCGTCCACATACTTAATATTTGTATATTCTCGTCCGACTTGTAGGCTTTGTTCTTCAGCTCGTTTCCGCTGGAATAGCGTTTGAATATAATGCTGGACAGCGTAATAGACAAACTTGTATTGTGCCTCTGTTTGTACTAAGCCCGATCGTTGAGAACGTACTAGCTGTATTGTGCGTTGAATATCAATTTCTGTATCTAGGCCTGGAATATTAAGGAAGAGAAGTCGTATGTGAGTTCAAAGCAGAATTTCAGGCTATTTATAGTGTAATCATGATCAAGACTTTTATAATTTTAAATTACCTTCTCTGTCTATTTGGTCTAAAATCATATCGATCACAATAAAAGTACCAGTTCGACCGATTCCTGCCGAGCAATGTACACAAATTGGTCCCTGCGTCAAATAGAAAAAAACAACAATCGATAAGTAAATCACCTAAATTCACTCAATTTCATTTCGTACCGGTGTAATTCCGCTTTGTGCTATTTGGTTCTGCCTCGAATTTACATCCTGCAGGAAATTCAAAACACAGCCTGGATCTGATGGCACACCATGATCGGGCCATACTTGAAAATGATAATGGAATATTCGTCGTTCTTCGCGATTGCGCCACGAAAATAGAAATTCCCTAAGCGTATAATCGTTAGTCGAGCTCTCCGATAAACAGGTAACGCGTGAATGTCCCCATTCCTTGGTCTGACCCTGATCAGGCCAGTATTTAGCACACTTATTTTTACCTGTAAATTATATATAGTAGAGTTAGATTGAAAATTATACAGCATAGCTCTAATTATACCAACCTCTTTCTATTTCTTTGGTAGTCATGACAATAACGCGGGTGTTCTCTTGCCAAATCATATTCCAGAAATCTTGAATTGTATTCTGAAGACATCCTTGCGTCGCAATATACGTTTTATACATATCCTTGTCATCTTTCTTGCCACCGACACCACAACCAGCTGTCGATAAGCTACGCGACGTCAACGACTCACTACGCTTATGTTTGGGGAGAGTATCAGCCTTTTTACTACAATTCGAACAGCTTCCCGTAGATGATGATGACGATGATGAAAGTAAGAGTTTTGATACAGATGATGATTTCGCTTTACTTTCACATTGTACGCACACTTTATTCAATATGTGACAATTCTGACAGTTTTTCTGTTGCTGTTGGAGCTGTACACATGCCGTACATAGTGAGTGGACATTATTCAAATTCTCGGATGATGAATTAGCACTGTTCTGCTCGGAATCGGGACAGAGACGTATGTAATTTGCATTGATGTATTCGGAGCCAGGTATATTAGGATCACAATCTTTCAGCTTGACGCGGGTCTCATCGACTGTAAGATTTAAGAAGTTAAGAATTGTTTTGTTTTATTGTGGATTTTTTTTTCAATTAATATAGAAAAATATTACTATTAAAAATATTACTACTATTATTAGTATCATCAAGACAACCTAACGTAACCATCCTATGGTAGAAAAGGAGAGATCTGGACCTTCCTTGCAAATAACAAAACGGCCGAATAATTAACGCTTTAGAATTTTAAAGGTACCGATTGAAATAAGTATAGGAAGTAGATAGGCAGGCAGGATAAGTGACTTTTAAGCAAAATGCAGGGACCCGTTGTGACCCCACAGACAGCACTCCCTCTCGCAGCCACTATAATCAAGATACTACGTGGTTTCTTTAGTAAACTGCACTATTCCCTTTAAATCGATGAAGAATAAATTGGTTGGACCTGATAAGAAAGGAACCTTTTTGCCAAACCTGCACACTGGGACATGAAATGGAGGACGGATTCCTCTTCATTCCCAAAGCCAAAACTCCGACAGAAATCATTTAGCCCAACGACCAATCGTTGCACGCGCAGTCCAATGAAACTATAGAACAATAGGTAAACAATGGAGACACAAGGTAAAACACGGCCACAAAACTGCGTGTTAAATTTAACAGCTGCCTTCATGGAGGCCCAGGAGTCTTGCAATCGCACAGGATGATTCTTCAACCCATCGCTTGAACCCTTAGCGTCCTCGACGTATTTATGCCTGGTGTCTAGTTAAGCCAAAAAAAATCGGTGTTTCTACAGAGAAGAGATATACAACAAGATATTCTGGCAGCAAGGTGCAAAGCCTTGTCAGTTTGTTGGCCACAAAGATGCTCCGAATTTTCCTATGTCCAATAATCAGCATAAATTCTGGACACTGCACAAGGACTAAGAAGGGAATTTATAGCCGCTTCACTAGCTGTGAAAATATAAATATTAACTCTGAAAGAACTTCAAAGACACTACAATGGTCCGGGAGACCGAATTGCCGAATTTATTGTTCAGTTAGTAGCCATCAGTATACACATGGATGAGTCCGCTCACCGAGGGTGACATTAGTATTTCACTAATCACTACCAGGAATGTGAATTATAATCTATAAGACGAGTGTCCGGAGTTATCAAGTCAATGTCCGCTGGATGTTGCTGGAGGAGCTCTCACAGATAAAACTCTAGCATAACCGAACTTTGTTCCAGTCCATAACAAAATCCAATGCTCCTTAGAGCAGGAAGATTACTAGATTAGTAGATAGCCAATGAAGCAGCACGAAAAGTTACTTAGTAGTGCAGGTGCGGAAAGCACCTTTTACCAAAAGTGCGGTCAAGCTTTGCACTTTTTCGAGCAACAGTTGGTAGGTAGCATTATGAGCAGCCTGCCATCAAAACGCTACTCCATAAAGGAATCTAGACTCAACCACTGCGATATAACGCTATGTGACATTTCGAAGCAGCAAACCTCAATACGCTTCTATGTTACTTTTTCGCTCCTGTAGCACGGAAAGTGTTCCGCGCTCTTTCTATTATACTGTTGTTCCTTTGTAGCTTCGAAATCATAATCAGTCCCAAATGTTTGACATTCTGGGAGGGCCAGTGGAGACCCCGCTCAATTTTGGTAAATCAAATCGAGGAATTTTGTACTTCCTTTCATTTGACTGGGATTCAAATTCAAGCTAACGTGAAATTATGTCAAGAATGTGACTCAGCCTTTCCGAATGTGTAGATAGATACTTTCTTGACACTGATATCAAACCACTTTGCGGTCACCATGCTCAACCCTCAGAAGAGCATTTATTGTAATATTTCACAGCAAAGGAGAGAGGAAACCACCATGAGGTGTAGCCGTGTTGATTCCTCGGCGAAAGTGGGCATTTTCCAAAGAAAAGGACAGCATTCTGTTCTCTGCGAGCTGTTAGAGAAAAACTATCAGTCTCGTACTCCTCTAGCCAGAGATACTAATTTACGGAATTTTTCCCTAAATCTAGGGAATTTTTACAACCGTTGAGAGCACCTGGATATTTATCACATTGACTAAATTTGCTATAGATCCTAATTTTCAAATTCATGATTATGATTGCGTTTAGGCACGGAACCGTTAAGCCTATGCGTACGTACCCTGAAGAGAAGTCTTTATATTGTGGACTAATCGGAAATTATCAGAAATTTGATTTGACAATTCAAGACTTTTGAGCATTTCTTTAGATACTATAGCAAATGGCTGCTGAATTCAAATACCGCACAAAAATCTAGGGAAATTTTCACCGAAATTTGACGAATTTCTTTCTTCTTTGGTTAACAACATTGCATCCAGTACCGCATTTCTCCCACAAGCGCATCAGAATTGACGTTAAAAGTCCCGAAAATGTTCAGAAAGGCGGGTTTTTTTGGTCCCCTTATCCATAACATAACAATGCTAACCAGTGCAGACGCATTGGAAACAACAACTCATGTTATGGATAGGGGGGGTTGTTGTTGTTTCCAATGCGTCTGCACTGGTTAGCATTGCTCTGTTATAGATAGGGGGAGCAAACAACACGCCTAATGTATTTGAGAGATTTGTCAATTTTCTCAATGAGGACGTGAAAAACAGTTTCAATAGAATTGCAATGATGTAAGCATGCTGCGAATGCGGAATTAAAGTAGGACTTATTTGCTTTTTGATACAAGCAACGATCTTTTCCAGAATCCTTAACAAGGCAGAGTATAAAACATATCTGGCGATAGTCCTAAGGCTGGACGTGCGACTTTTCCAGGTTTAGGAATCAACACAATTCTTGTTTCTCGCCAGTTGTTAGAAATGAACGAGAAGTGCAAACACAAATTATATATCTTCTTCACTCATTGTTTTTACAGATGTCTGAATTTCAGCCGGCAAAACGCCATCAGGACCTAGGGAATGAAACGGCTTCAAGATGCTAATGGCCCACTTAAATCCCGAGTTCGGGGTTTCAAGAGGCGGCAAAAATGCTGGTGGCCTGCTCCGCTTAATGCAGTGTGCATGTTCGGGGCTATGATTCCCCGGCAAGTGGAGTCCATAATGACAGTTGAAGTGTTAACATTCAAATTAGCATAGATGCCATCAAGGCTCTGGATACACAAGCCTTCGATGTGGAACTTAAGCTTTATGTAGGCGATTAAAATCATTGATATCCTTTATGTTGTCACAGAGCGGTCTCCATGAAAAACTCTTCGTCTTACGTACGACATATTTAAAGACCTTCACTTTCGATTTATACAATGATCAGTTGTTAGAGATTTTCGCATTGTTGAATTCTTTTCTGCCGACTGGTGATATAAACATTCAGCCATGAGGATGGGCCCCATGACTTTGATTGGGTTACACGCTGAGCTAGCAGCATAATTGAGAGTGCCGGTAAGGATATTAACCACCAAATTCGAGGGACAGTCGATGCTTCCCGGAGAAGGAAGAAAGCATCGATTTCCGCAGCAATAGCTATGTTATTCCTGTCACAAAAATTGTGAAAACAAGGACAATACTTATATTCTTAGCAAGGATGCAGGCACTTGGTTTGTTCTGGCTTTCGAGTGTGTTTAGACTAGTGATGGGCGTTTCTGTTGTTTTCAAAAAACGAAAACGATCTGTTTTTTTCAAAAACAACAGTTTTTTGAAACTGTTTGAAAAAAACAGTTTGAATTAACGAGAGAAACAAATTTTATGCTGTACGTCAATTAGAGTTGGGTCGTACTAGGATGTTCACATACTAGGTATAACTAGTACGAGTACGAAAAAATACCTGTTCCAAATACCTATTTGAAGTCTGTAAATGTATACAGACAATGCACACGATTTGCAGTAATGTAATGAAATTGACTAATATGCCCTCCCACACCCTCCAGACACAACGTTCCCAAGCTAGAATGGTGATGGTGCAAGATGACCTTCAAAGAATACCGAGTCATTAGTCGGTGCAGCTTGTCCGTAACTTTCCAATGGTCGGTCACTTATTTGGCAAGTCTTTCCCCAATCTAGGGGCCATCTAAAGAAAAACGATCAATTTGTTTTTCATTTTATTATATGCAAAAAACACCTCCTGTATTCGTTCAAATGACAAAATTAAAAAAAAAAATACTAAGATAGGACCAACTAATCCTGTTGTCATCTATATGACTTTTCATCGAGCGATCTCTGATACCAAACTTTTCCTGGCTAATCTAAAACAGTCGGATTTCCACTTCGCCTCACTGAAGCATGAAGTTTTTACTAAGCAATAAAAAAAAATGTTTCGTTTATTAAACATGCACCCACTAGGGGGCCAACCTTTTCCGTAAGGCTGGGCATGAGTCCAGGGGCACCTTACCTCTGATGGTCTCGTAAATTTTACAACCCCGGTAGGTATGGAGACACCCTCGTGGCGACCTGCAGTCAGGAGGAGGGCCTCAGCACACCCGGAGACGCCAACTGATGAACCAAAAAGGATCTCAAACTGTTCCTCCTTGGCACTTTTAGTGCTACTTTTAGTTTTTCCGGCGGATTTCATTTTGCCGTATCTTCAAAATTAGGCCGCTTTTTCCCAGACTTGTATGGAAATTTTGCCCGGAACAACTCAGAAAGTTCCCCGAATTCATGCTAGATAAAAAAAATTGGAAAATATGGACGTTTTTGCCCAATTTCCCCTATCAAAATTTTTTTTGCCCTTAAAATATCACTAATATACTCCCCGACCACTTCCAGTCGTCGAAAGCGCGGTAAAAGCAGTATTTGCCAAACTATGGCAAAAAAACCCTTACTCCCCTACAAAACCGAAATTTTTATATCACAGTAATAGGACTTGGTCCGTTATGTCCCAAACCACTCTAACCCAAAATTGGTCGATTTTGTCCGATTTCAGCTGCTTTTGCCATAAAAACTTTTTGAATATTTGAATAAAATACTTGCAAGTACGAAAATACTCGCAAGTACGAAAATACTGTTTTCCGCAGCTAAACAATTTTCCACTGAAAAACAGTTCGTTTTAGCAAACGAAAAACGGTTCGTTTAAAAAAAACGAAAAACGATTCGTTTTAAAAAAAACGGTTCGTTTGAGAAAAACGAAAAACGATTCATTTTAAAAAAACAGTTCGTTTAAAAAAAAAACGATTCGTTTGAGAAAAACGAAAAACGATTCGTTTTAAAAAAAACGGTTCGTTTGAGAAAAACGAAAAACGATTCGTTTTAGAAAAACTGTTGATTTGAGAAGAATGGTCCGTTTTAGAGAAACGATTGGCTTTAGAAAAGCTATTCGTTGTAGAATAGTTGGATTAATTGGTTTTAGAAAAACTATTCGTTGTAGAAATACGGTTCGTTTTGGAAATGCTGTTCGTTCTAGAAAAAAACTGTTCGTTCGTTTTTTGCAGCCAAACGTTTTTTTCAAACTGTTTGGCGTTTTTGAGCCCATCACTAGTTTAGACTGCATTCTTTGGTAATTCCTCCAGTGCGCATCAGTCTGGTTCCTTTGATGCATCTTCTAGACATCTAGACAATTGAAATCTGTCTAGCTTGTCTAGCTACCAGTCTAGTCTGAGTTATTATTTTTTAAACCTAGGCATTAAAATCCTCCATATTGCTAAATTATTATGCAATTATCATGACATTTGTAGTTGTAATACTTAAAAAAATATTACTACAAATTAAACTTATTTTTGCCAGTATTATTAAATTATTCGATCGTAATTAAAATAATTGATTGAAAATTATACTTACAAGGCAGGATATTTTTATAGCGATTCTTATTACGATTTTCGATTTTATAGCCTTCTTTACGTGGATGCGTATCACGACTATCTTGTTGTTGTAGTGATTCAAATTCTTCCCAAAATCCACCCTGACAATACAAAAATAATTATTCATAAATATTTATGAATAATTACACAAATTACCTTTACAAGTTGTTCAACACGAGCATTAATACCTGCCGCTGTTATTCGGGTAGCATTGAATGGTTGTTTCAAATGCACAACGTTGCCACACGTTTCAACCATCGGATTGCGTTTATAATGTTCAATTAGATCACAGAGCGTTGAAAATTGTTCTCCTCCGCCAACATCATATTTTTTATCCTATAAGAAAAAAATTGAAAGATAAAAATATTTTGTTTAGTCAAATTTTATTTAATATATGGCTGCGAAGTGAATGACTTGATAGAAACTGAATTACTAAAAGGCACATGGGAGATATCAAAAGCTTTTCAAATCTAAATACAGGAAATTATTTTTGAAAGGGCATCGACCGACCGCTCACTTCTTAAGAACTATCTTTTTCAATATCATGTTTTTCAATATTCGAAACTATTTTGAAGAAACTCGCTCTGCATATGAAGGAATCGAACTGTGAAAATATTAATTGCTTATATTTTGTTTGTGAAAAAAAATTAGACATGATTATTTGGGCGAATTTTTCCAAAGAAATTCTCAGCCGATTTGTTCGAACATTATTGAATCTTTGTATCTCATGTTAAAAATAGAATTTTTCAATCGACACTCATCTGGAATTTGTAAAATATTTTTCGCATTACTTCAGATATTTTCGCGTATGATTTCAAAACAGAAAACTATGCTGTGTATTGATTAAAGACATCCGGTTTACATCTATGGAATAAATTATGTTACGGCTTTTTGATGAGATATGAACTTTGAGAAAGGATGTAGATATAATGTGTTTAGACGAATTTATTAAGGAAACACTATAGGAAATATTATCTACATTGCAAGCTGAATAATATATATTGCTGATACATTTAATTTGGTGTCAATAAACGCGGTTTTTTTTTCTTTTAGAATGAACCCATTGCGTGACACATAAATCTAGCTAAAACAGCTCAACACTTATCGTCTCGAGAAATAACACACAGCATTTCGCATATGCACATGCACTTAAACGTGCTTTTATTCAAACTTATACGCCATGTTATTCCAATAAGAACGATGCAATGTTATTTTTCGTATAGTTTTTCTCTCCCCAACTGCATTACAACGCTACGACAAAAGTACTTAAATGAGCAATTTGATGCTTGTTGTTTCATTAAGATAAATCATCATATTTATAGAAACCTGTCAATTTCACTAGCAAGTTGAAAAAAATATAAATTGAGTGAAATGCGGTTTTTCACGGAATATTACTCTAGTGCACAGTACTGTGACTTCCCGTGTGACAAACAAATTCATGTCATGTAAATTGCTTGAAGGTTAACGAATTAATTATTTAATTTAAATGAAAATAGATTGAAATATTAGTCAAAAGACTATAAGAGTTTTGTGATGATTTATATGATATTCGTTGTAATGATAGTTTGAGTGATGGAGAAATAATAAAAATCGTAGCAGTAAACCACGAGAAAACATTTCCGAGTTGGATGACTCTTTCAATCGTCTGTTAGCGATAATAGAAGTTTAATGGGACAACGACTTGATTAGCATGTCTTAGATAATTTTATCTCTGCCAATTTAAAAGATGATGGTGGCTAATTTAAAAAAAAAAACAATCAATACGATGGCAATGAGGTTGATTCGGAGGATTGAGAATCTTGAGTTTCTAAGAGAACCTTTCAGAAAAAAAGTCAATTAATAAAATCAATTTTGTACTTTAGACTGATAGACTGATAGACTTTAGACTGATAGAAACTGAAGAACAGGAGACAGTTCATTCAAATTATTATAATTAAAATATATGTAGCTTCTAAAGGAAAAATTGGTCTTAAAAAGCTATTAGGTGTTTGAACCTGGAAAAGATTTATTCAATTTCAGAGTTAATTTCAAAAATTTAAATTGGATTTTATATTCTAGATTATACGGTTTAAGTTAATTAAGCTCCTAATATCCTGAATTTAGTACATTTTGAAAATAAACTTAATCTCATTGGGCAGCAGGTTGTAAACATTTTTACACTTCGGCTAAGGAAAGATTGAAGGTCCTTTTTTTCAACCTGTAACGTTCCTTAGAAGTTTTTCAGGCGCTTCTTTGGAACTAAGTGATATTTCACTTGACAGTAAGATGGAAATTAGAAAATATGATTGTATGGAAACTATTATCATGCAACGCCGTCTAGATATGAAGGATTGTAGTGTTTTGGTGAGTGTGCTTATAGTGAATAAGTGATATTCTGATGAGATGCATCTAGTGAGAAGCTGAGCAGCAAAATAGATTCGACACGAGCTACTGGCCATCGACATTCTTGAAGCCAGACCCGTTTCGAATATTTATATGGCCAGTAGTTTGAAACAAGGAGTAAAAGAAGGCAATCGAAGGGGATTTGACTAGGAGCAATGACGTAGACAGAAACTTGTGAATGTTTCTAAGACTGATTCGATGCGGTCTATAAGCACCTCCTGATGGATTAGTTAATTCTAGTATTTAGGTCTGCTTTAAAACGGTGTTTCTTCGAATTTGCTATTTTATGTTAAAAATTATAGTGTTGTCACTGCTGGGAATGAATGTACACGTGGTGTACGCCATTATTGCTACTATATTCTTAAAGACCAAGTTTTATCGCGTTAATCATGTCTAGAAAAATTGAATTTTGTACAGAAAGACCTTAAAAATTAAAGTTTTACATGAACAAAGCATGTCTCAAGTGAAAATAGACCTATAACTGAAGTGCGCTCGCTATGCAGTGCAATAAGCACTAAATCGTTCCAAAGAGACCGATATCCATGCAAATAAAGCAAGAGAAGGTAGAAAAAAGTTACTACAGATCGTGAAGATCGATTATTGATCAAACAGTCTTTAAAGGACCACCATAAACTGATGTAAACCTCACTGCATCTTTATCCCAAGCAAAAAGCAGATCAATGAGCATGCATACTGTGAGAACAAGGCTTCTTAAAGCGGGATTAAAAGGCTGCAAGGCATGGAAGAAGACGTGGCTACCGGAGCGCAGTAAGAAAAATTGGACGGAGTGAGCTCCCATCCCAAATATTTGGACAATGAAAGATTGGAAAGATTGGAAAGATTGCATGTATTACATTAAAACAAGTCATTGTTTTTGAAATCACGTTCTGTTAGGAATTTTTTTTTTTAAATAAATCTATTTTTTTTTCTTTTTGCTTAGGTATTTGGAACACCCGGAGTGACATATGTCAGGCGAAAAGTGGACGAAGAATACAACCCAGAATGTTTGGTGGCCACTGTAAAACACGGCGGAGGCTCAATGATGATATGGGGTTGCATGGGTGCCGATGTTATAGGCCAAATTGTGTTTTGTGAGGTGCGAATAAACACTCAAATTTTTCGAACAGGTCTAGCGCCATCGATAACGCAAATTTTCGGCGATAGAAACACCGACGGCGTAAAATTCCAACAAAACAACGGTAGTCGCCACAAATCAACGCACACAATGACGTGGATGGCTCAAAACGAGGTCGTTCTTTTGGTCTGGCCGCCACAGTTACCAAACCTGAATCCGGTTTAGCACATTCAGTCCATTTGTAATAAAACATTTGAAGACATAATTTACTGATAAAGGTTATTGATTTGTGATTATGGTTCCCTTCTTGTCTATAAATCAGCATAGACAACGTATATCGTCTCTAAAGCTTATCAAAGCAGAGAATAATTGAGAATCAATGCATACTTTCTAAACCACTTAGTCAAATAAAGTTTCAATTTTAATCATACCGCAAAAACAATTCGAATTTGAAGACACTCTATCAGTAATAAACAATCACTATTGGCCGCGTTAAAGCATGAGTAGAAACATATATCCCAAAGAAAATGTTTTAAGCTGATAGAATCAATGCCGAAAAGAGTGGTTTTTGTCATTAAATCGAAAGGTGGACCGACAAAATATTAATTATTTTATTAAAATAAATCATCATAATCTCATATGCAGTTTTATTTATATTTCTTATGCTGCATGGCCATTAAATTTTATATAAATATTAATTTTATATTAATAACTTTGCACGTGGCTGCACTATCATGGAATTCATCCTCAGCTTCGATACGAAAAGAGGAAAACAAGCAGTGGCTCTCCATAAAAGAGTCATTTTGGCCCTATGTAGATCTTTAACAGACCATCTTCTTTGCAAAAAGTACTTTCACAGGAAAGGCAAAGAGCGCGACGCCTCTTGTAGATAATGCGGAGAAGTGACAGAGACTGTAGAGCATCTTCTCGCACACTGTCCAGTACCAGCGAGACGAAGATTGGAGCTGCTTGGCTATACTTTTCTCTGTGAGACATTAGAAAATTCCCGTCAAGGATCATATGCAAGTCCATAAGGAGTCTTGATTTCCTATAGGGTATAGCGCTGAGGATTCACAATAGACCAAAGTGGTCACAGTGCTGGGCCATCTGGACGCGTTTCATACATTCATTCTTTCATTATGTGGTCCTGAACGGGCAGAAGCCCCTTCCCTGGTATTTGTGATTTTGTGGCGGCTACTGTTTGCTCATGATGGATGATTCCTTTTTGTTTTCAAGCAGCTATTTTTGAACCATTCTAGCTGCGTAGAACCAGCAAAATTTCCCCCTAGCATTCATCGTGTGTTAACTAAAAAGTACTCCGCTAATGCGGAAGAGGGGCCTTCACGGCCACTTCTAGACCATCCTGCTCCACGAGCAACACATTTTTTTTGCCTCGTTGATGAATGACTATCCTCTAGACTCTCTTCTAGAATTCGTTATGGTTGAGGGCCGTTATCATTTAACTTTTAAAATAAATAATCCAAATATTAGGCAATCCAGTGAATGAATTGATGGGTATAATTCTGCCCTACTAAGCGCAACAGCGGTATCTCAATGAAAGCGAGTTTCGAGATAATTGAAGTTTTGTAAAAGTAGTAATATTGATATACCTCTAATTCCTTTAATGATTTAAGGGGTTACCCCCACTTGTAACTTTGAAATTTTTCTTTTATTTTTTGTTGCATTTTTTTAAGTATAACTATCTGAGAATACGTCCTTCAAGTTTCAAGTCGATCCGAAAAAAATTGACCGAGATATGAGCGTTGAAAGAGAAGAAACCGTTACTTATACAACCGGCTAATCTGCCGTCTGCCGCGCTCGACCCTCTCTCCGGTTTCTATCTGTTGTTGCGGCCGAGAGAACTCGGGAAGGCAGAATGCTGAGAAGGTAACAGCAAATTGCATTTTTGGAAGCGGCATCGTCGGCGGAATAGCTTTTATGTGGAAAATAAAAAAAAAATTGTTTCCTCCGTGTAAACTGAAATTGAAATTTTAAACGCGTTTTTCTCGAAATGACATTTTTGAAGGCGATGACCAGAATTACTCGAAAACTACTGAACCGATCTTTTTGAAACTTGGCAGGCTTATTTAATACATAAAAATGTAGTGTATGCTCGTTCGATTTATTTTTTTGATAAAAAATAGCCGTTTTATAGCCAAAAGACGACCGTTTTTTTAAGTGAAAATCGAACCATTAACTTTAACTGTCCGCCATTTTGTGAAAAATGGATATTGTTTTAAATCCTTCGATCAAACACTAGTTTATACTGTTATTTAACTAAACCTATCGCTATTTTTTTGTTTCGGATGATCCAGTTCGACACAATGTTGGTCACCGCAAAAAGTGAAAATTAAAATGCCATTGTTTTGACGCCCATTTGTAATTTAACAATTTAATATTTTTCAATAAAAAAATTACTCAAAGGTTTTCAATGTATGTAACTTAAGATAATATAATATTCGTTTAAAAAAGTTTCGTAGTTTTCTTAAAAAAAAATTCATGAAAATGACCTATTTTTTTGCGCTACAAGTGGGGGTAACCCCTTAAGGTAAAATTGAGATAGGCGATGAGGAACTGGGTTCGTTTGGTGCTGGTGGAGGATTCTCTTTATTCCACTTTTCTCGGTGAGTGGTCTTCCGCTCTTGGATACATCGGGTACTTAGATTTAGAAAATTTTCTTATGGTGTTTTCCATATGTTCTAAATAAGATATCATTAAAAGGCTTAGTTCATTAGATGCGTATTGTTTTAAGCTTTCTAATGTTATAAAAATCAATGTTTCGATTTTTTTTTGAGATACCGCTTTTGCGCTTAGTAGGGCAGAATTGTGTGTGGATAATTTTTCTAGTAGAATTAAGCAGTTTGCTAAAACCCTTGACAAAATCAGTGTAAACACAGTCTACCTGCTTCTATAGATGGAAAATTTTAACAGGTTTGTTGTTGATTTGTATTGGTAAGGATATATGAAAGATTTGCAATAGAAAGCTACTTCATTACTTATTATCGCTTGAAAAATTTGGCTATTGAACGATATCGTGCTTTTATAACCTTTCGTGTGCGTGGGGTCTAATATTTGTGCACTTCCAGATGGAAGGAAAACAACCGACCAAAAATGAACAGGCTAAAGAGGTACGATAATACAAGCAACAAAGGAAGAACAATATAATTGCGTTATTTGTTATGGTTTAAGGAATAGGTTAAGACAATTTTATAGTAAACTTATGCTTTTTTAATGCTTAAGGAGGGCAAAAAATTATTTTTTAAAATTAATATTATAAGACAGTCAAATATTCAGTGCAAATCAATTTCCGATTTTTATTTGAACTACTTAATCAAACAGAGTTCTATTTATAATTCCCAATCGTTGCAACATAAGGTCATGAAAAAATCGGCCGAAACCGTTTAGGCACCAAATAGACACAATAACTTCAATGGTAGTTAACAGAGTCTACCTACTAGAGAAAATCACTCAACCTTGCCGCAACTCAGAATGCTTTGTCTGCAGTTTACGTCGATTCAAGCGATTTTCGACGATTGCATAGACTAAATGGCTATCAGGCATGCCAAAGGTATTATGGAAAATATGTGTTATTGCCTATGGTACGCACAGCATTTCAAGCTACTCAAGAGTAAAATTACTAAATGTGGAAATAGCATCTTATGCTTAGAGCCGTTAGAAGCACATCAAAATATGAAAATTCGATTTCACGCAAATTAAAAAATATCGAATGCAATTTTTCTGTTGCAATTTTTTTTGCAGATTTTATAAAATAATGTTGGAAATAAATAGATGGATGAGTTTCAATGAAGTTATGGATAGCTTCGATACATATAACAATTTTTTTTACACACGCAAACATTTGATGGCAGTAATCAAAGGTTGGTATAAATGGAAAAAAAGGGTCAGACTATACTCAAAATATCGATATACTTTAAGATGTTGTAATTTAATTAGGAATTTAATTTATCTTTTTTAACTTTACAATGCAATCATCATTTTGAATGCGCTCATCACTATTCTGAATAGTAGAAAATGTATCTTAATGACTAATAGGAAATTTCTCATACAATTTAAAGAACGAATTGTCATCTCAAGTCATTTTTACGTCTCTTGGATTATCAACTAAATACTATTTTCATACCTGCCATCGAATCATAACGTGCGTTACTTTATCGTCAGTTCGAACGGATAGTACAAAATCACCGGGTTTACTTTGAGATTCACGAACTAGAAACGATCCACTTTTACCTCGTTCCAATATCAATTTTTCAGCTTCCTTTCCCGACAGATTTCCATGAAACCATCTAAAAATACACAGAGAAAAACAGGAAAACTATTATTTTATATGCCATGTGCATTTATACACTACTTTCAAACACAAACTGGTGAAAAACTACAATGTGATAATAATATGTAAATTATGATCTATAAGTGCAATTGTCAAGTTAAACTTATCATCAAGGGTAGGATAGCCACGTACGTGTATGTATTATGCGGCGAAAAACCGGAAGCTATCACTGATTCGAATACGCTTAGACACTAAGTATCTGCGACGACAATCGATATAGATACTTTACTTGTGAATTCCGCTTATTTTCCAAGCATTTGGTTTAAGCTCACAGCGATGATGCCATCAATAATCTACTGAATCGAGGAGAATTAAATGAGTTTTCATGAACGAATTCGCATTTTAGAACTTGTTGTTGCTCACTGCCTGCCTGCTTGTTAACTACTTGCTGCGTGATTCACAATCTCATTGATCGCTAATCACGCCACACCGTCGATGTAAATTCTATTATAAAAATAAAATCAATGCATCTAGTTGTAGAGTAGACTAACTAATTAAAGCTAAAACCACTGGAAAAGCTTTTTTTTCTCCTTCAAGATCAAATTTGTGTTTATTTCCATGAGTAAAGATACCTTACTTCAAAGATGATTTTGTTTGATTGAATTTGAGTTAGGTCATTTGGTATGGAAAATATACATACCACCACCACACAACCGGCAACGGCCAGGGTCACATGATACAGCTTCGAAAAAGTAAATATCGAAAAGTATATGTGAAAAGATAGAGGCAAGTGTACAGTATCAAGTGCTAATTGAAGAGAATCGATGTACGAAAATATTTCTGTATTTTCATTTGGTCCAAGATGCTAATATTACAGATATTTGTTCTGGCGGTAAATATGGTCTAAATAAGCCAACATTTGCTCGAAAGTTTGACAATTCTTCGAAGTTCTAAATGTAATTTGACTAAAGCCGGGTGTACAAGCCGAAAATACTTCAGTGCAGCGGTTATGCAATCTTTTAGCATATCTATTATTCGTTAGTTAATAAACAGTTTGATTTACGATTTACTTTTTTCGCCTTATTTATATATCTGCCTTTATACCTGCAACAGCCAGGTGCTCTTCTAAACCATGAAGGCTGTCGAACTCTAATTATGACATCGACGTCACACAGGTAAAAATCTGGTAAAGGTTATTGAATTGTGATCATGGTTCCCTTCTTGTCTATAAATCAGCATATACAACGTATACCGTCTCTAAAGCTTATCAAAGCAGAGAATAATTGATACGGGAAACTCGATCGTTTTGCGGAATAAGCCTCCGAAAGCAGAATCAAATTGGAATTGTTTTTGCGGGATGATTAAAATTGAATATTTTTTTTTATGTATATTAAGTAAATTAATTATTTCCAAAAATTTATGATTTCCAACTGCAAGTGGTCACATCAGTCAAGTATGCACTGTGAGCTGGTGTCTGATGAGAATCAGTGCATACTTTCGGACTGGACTGCGTGCGGCCCGTTCTCTGGCGTTCCACCGTGGTGAGTTCGCCGCTAGTTGACATTTCTACTGTCAGAATCGTCTCGTAGACAAAATAAACAACGAAAATGGCAGAAGCCCCGAAGTTATTTTACGTATATTGCCGTAACTGTGTTATTCATCAGTCGCGCCTAATATATTAGGTTGCTGCAGATGAAATGCCCGATTCAGTAATAAATTTTTAAACAGCTGTAACTTTTTATAGAGACAATTTATTTAATCAACATAGTTACCAATAGATGCAACACACTTTTCTCAACGAGATATAAGTACATTTATTCCAGTTTTGTAGAAGTCCGAGTTTCTGGTTCGAAGAAACTCCTCGAAGGCAGTTTTGACAACAGCTTCATTATCAAATCTTTTTCCTGTCAAAAAGTGATCCAAATGTTTAAAGAAATGGTAATCTGTTGGTGAGAGGTCTCGTGAATAAGGAGGGTGAGGAAGAGTCTCATAGCACAACTCGTTTAATTTTTGAACCGTTGTTCTCGATACATGAGGTCGTGCGTTATCATGAAGCAGTATCACTCCATCCCTGTTGACAAGCCTAGGTCGTTGGACTATCAAAATCTGATGCATTTCTTCCAGTTGAGCACAGTATTTCTCAGCATTGATGGTTTCGCCAGGTTGCAGGAACGAATAGTGGATAACTCCAGCTACAGACAACCAAAGAGTCACCATTATTTTCTTTGAATGAAGGCTTGGTTTGGCATGTGTCTTGGCGCTTCATCGGCATCTAGCCATTGGGCCGATCGGCGACGATTATCGTATAAAATCCATTTTTCATCGCAGGTCACAATTCGGTGCAAGAACGGTTCCTTTTTGTTGCGGGAGAGTAGAGAACTTGAAATCTCCATTCGACACGTCATGTTTTGCTGGGTAAGATCATAAGAAACCCATTTGTCAAGGTTTTTCACTTTTCCAAGTTGTTGCAAGTGGCGGCAAACTGTCGAATTGTGAACGCTTAATTTCTCGGCAAGATCCCTTATGATTTGGCGGAGGTCAGACTCCACTAATACACGCAGCTCGTCGTTATCGACCGATGGTTCTGGGTGTCCACGTGGCTCACTTCCAAGGTCCATATCTCCGGATCGAAACTTTTCGAACCACCGCCGAGTGGTTGGTTCGCTATCTGTATCAGGCCCAAATGCGCTGTTGATATTCCTCGTTGCTTCCGTTGCGTTGTGCTCTAATTTAAATTCGTATAGTAAAAGTAGCCGTTTTTGATTCACTTCCATGTTCACTTTCTCTTTTTGTTTTTACGATCACTATGAAGTGCAAAACAGAAATGACTCCATAAACCAAAGTAGCAGTATTTATACTTCAATATGTCATATTGTTTGCGCCGCCTTGTGCCAACATAATACACTAAAATTGCAGCCAACTTTATGTCATTGCTAAATCGGCCATTTCATCTGCAGCAACCTAATATATTTGGCTCCTTTCAGGACATGTTATTCTTTGCTCTGTGCAACTGTATAAATGGGTTTGTTGGTGTTATCTTCCCAAACGTCAACGATTTTGCCAATATGTGTAGCTTCGGGGAACTTCTGCAGCGTTCGTGTCGTTTCGCGGTAAAAAAAGGTACTTCGAGCGATGGGAGTAGCTATTGGCGACATAATTTTGGCTGGACTAGGTATGGCCTTGACCGTAGAGGTGGTTATAACTATTCATCCATTCAATTCCAGTCACCGAGTAATGCGCAAGTCAGCCCCGCTTCAACGTCGTCGAGCATTACCGGGTACTGGCATACGCGGATTGTTGTTCTTATATCGACCGTTTTTATCAGTATTCGCTGAGGTTCAATGATTACTTCGCCGGGGTCGGCTAGTGTTAACGTCCATTTCCCTTCGCGCGCGGAAGCCCTAGTAATATATCTTACAAATTCCTACCACGCTGGTGTGTTCGCCGCCATAGTAATTTAACTGGTTAACTCAGCACACCGTTGAGTTTTCTACACATGCAGTAATATTAAATAAATTGTGGCAGGAATGAATCACCAAGCCTGTGATAAGGACATGACAAAGGTCACGACAAGATAAAAAAAAATGTTCAACAGAAGAGAGGCTGGTACCACAAATAACATGAGGAAAGACATGAGTGTGAAGCTTTAGGGAAAACGAGATAGAAAAACACTTGGAAACATTAAGGGACAAACAATTCTAGTTACACCAATCAGAGAGAGAGCATTCAAATCTTCCCGAACAAGCAGAGAGTTAGCAGTGTTTTTGATCACCCGGAAGATTTTTAAATCATCTGCATAGAGAAGATAAGATAACTTAAAAGCATTGGGAAGAATATTGATGAATAGACTGAATAAAAGTGGTTCTTAAAATGAACCTTAGGGTACACCAGAAGAAGGAGAGAAAGAGGAGGACGATAAGCGAAAGAGAGAGACAACACAAGTAAGATTAGTTAAAAAAAGGAGGAGATCCAGGAAAGCAACGGTTCACGGATACCATAATGCTTCAGTTTGACAAGAAGTAGCATATGATTAAGTGTCAAAAGCTTTGGTGAAAGCAGTAAAAACGACATCAACTTGATTGTTGCTGTCAATTGCAGACGCAATTGCATGAGTAAATTCAACAAGGTTCGTAGAAGTTCAGCGGCCTTTTACAAAGTCATGTGGTTGCACTGCAAAGACAAAGCTAAGATCAACATAGATAGAATTGAAAATGAGGCGTTCCAAAATGTTTGAGAGGTGATATTTATCTAGGTGATCTGCTTACTCGGTTCTACAAACTTTGAATTTCAATATTCAAATAGTTACTAACAAAAAACAATATGATCGAATTACCGTTGATTTAAATCAATCACTTCCTTTTTTCCACATTCAAAACCGAATCTTACCCACTTCACACGACGCATTTAATATTTCGATCTTAGCACCAGCTAAAACGTTTAAACGATACTATCAGAATCACAACTACCGCGTAAATGGAAAACTATCTTCGTTCACATCAGATACTCTCTTTTCTAAGTCCTAGAATATATATCTCTGTCAAATAATGTGTCTATAATATTCATATCAGATCGATATCATTTTGGCTTCAATAACTATATAAGAGATACCGATATAATTTCCTAATCTCGGGGAAAAAATATATTTTGCAGACATTGCAATGCGTGCATAATTGTTGCTAATCATTCTCTATTCTAGACTATCCCGTCGTGCATGTGTACGTAAAGCGTTACCAAGCAAAAAAATAAAAACGCTTGTTTGAGTAAAAATCAATTTATCTGACGAGCGATATGAACACGATAAAACTACTTTGAGTAAAATAAAAATATTAGTTGAGAATGAAAGGCTATTGCCCAGATAGGTAGGAAATTTTCGAAAGGCTGCATTTTGAAATAGATAGAAAATCAACTAACATTTCAATTACGCTGTATTCATCGCCAATCGATGCACCTAGTGACCTTCTCCTACATTATCGTACATATGTACATGAACTACAATTCTTGCTTACGTCATACCGACACACCTCATTTGAATATCATTTCGAACGACACTTTGGTTTAAACGAAAACAATTCATTAATTCATTGCTACCAAGCAACCAAACTGCAAAACCACCGATAATAACAATACTATAACACAAATTAATGATCGTTTATAATCAGCAAGGAAAAATGTAATAAAATTTCGGTGACGCACTTTGTGTACTTGCTTCGAATATTCAATTAGGCATTGTAGTCTACAGCACCTCACCTCATGCAGAGAATAGGTAAAAAAAAATTCGTCATGTAACTGAGGCTCGTCTAGTTTGATTGCAATAGTTGATAAATATCGGTATTAAATGCGACGTAAATTAGCAAAGCATTACTTAAGTATTATGGATAATATAGTACACATAGCACCCCGATAGGGCGGGCACATTAATTTCAGGTCAGGATATGATAAAAATATGTGTTTCTTGTCAGAAAAATATATGCGTATGTGCAATGGCAATCATAAGTGTGCACAGGACTTTGAAATAGAAGGGGCAAATACCAAAATTCGGTACACAGTTTACTTGAGTTATCTTGACGGCAGAGCAACGGTGTAGTACGGGGTGGAGTGGCAGAACAAATATTCAAGAGTGGCTATGCAAAAGAGGAGTCGATTGCCCCGTTTGTGCACGCCTCTGATGATAGTTACATAGTTACAGCCCCTACAGTCTTCTGAAACCTGACGAGGTTTGGCATTCATCAGAAAAATTGTTGTATTTTTGCATTTTTGACATTTGAACTTTATATCGCCGACCCTGAGCCTCCTGAATTTCTAAAGGAGCGTGAGCTTTTTGCAAAAAAATGGCAAGCAAAAGTTAAACAACTTTCTCAAGAAGTACACTACCGATTTCCGGGAAGAGTTCATTAAAAAAAAAAAATTGCACTAGCGAAGATGTCAAGGACGAGGAGACGTTCGACACAGTAGGAGATGCTGAGGAGACCTGTCTTGAGGTTGGTGAGGAAGAACAAGATATTGTGGCCGTGGCAATATTGCGACTATGGTTGAAAATTGTCATATTGGAATTGGTATTGATCGAATCGATGCTGCTAGCACTATAGCAGCGTCTGCTGATTCACCCTCTGCTCCGTCGTCACGCTTATTAGCAGCGCAATCTACGGGAAGAAAAGTTCTAGCCTCAATAAAAATTTGACCAAAAATTAAAGTATCCCAGTATCAAGGAGTCATTTGCAGCAGTCTGATTTGGGGAAAAAGAATAAGCCTCACAGTTTAAAGTTGGAGTCCAAAGCTTCAATAAAACAACGCTGCATCCGAAAGAATACTGAGTTGCATCAGCGTCGTCTCTTTGAGCTACTCAAAACAGGATTCACTCCATGTGTCACCTACACCCCCAGGAAACGTCAAAAAATAACGGTTCTTTTCAAGGGTGTACATATATCCTACATTGAGGAAGAAGTCCTTACTGAGCTTCATAAATTACTAGCAAACTATATTTCTCACATGTGGCGATTCTTAATCGCGCAATCACGTAAAGAGGTCAAAAAATAGGGATACTTATCGTCCAATTCGCAGTCGGTGTCAATGCTAAGGTAGTCGTTGGCGCCAGATATCTTCTGCTCACGTTTTGGACATACAACATCAAATTTTGGACTTGAGATGCGCTATGTCAAATGTAATAAAATACACGCCAGCGGAGAGGGTTATGTCCCAAAAGGCTCAGATGCAGTTTTCTACGGAAACTGAAAAGCAACAGGCTAACTACGGGGGCTACTCAGAGGCCGAAAAAGGTTTCAGAGCGATGTAGCGCCGCTACACTGAAAAAAATCTGCATAGCCCAACATATACGGTCGCGTGCGCTATGTACATAGTACCCTGAGCTATAAAATATATCCTAAATCCAAATTTTCATATATTATGGCCATTTCTGCTATGCGGCATAGTCTCAACTTGTATGGAACATAGCCCCAACTGCTATGAACAACCCTAAACATAGCCGAAAGGATTTTCTGAAAAAATAGAGTCCTAAAATTCACATTCTGTCAGAGACTAAGCTCAAATGCCGTTATTGTTTAGCAATAGATGATTACATAATCATCCGCAAGACAATTCAAATGACTATAAGCGGAGAACATCACTCCTTGTCAACGAGTCATTTGATTCCAGGATTTAAGGTAATTGAAGCGATCTGTACTCTTTTTCAAAAAGGGAATGACCAAGTCGCATTTGTAAACTTTAAGCGTCTGAATTGGTTCAGGATCTCATCAAAACCCTAGCGACCGCATTCTTATCCGGTTCAAACATCCTCGGCAATGATTTCAAAGCTCGCCCACAATCTTGGGGGCCAGCCGGGGGAACAATGCATATGAATGAGCTATAAAGTAATGACCGTTGAATACGTCTTCCTTCTGTCGCTCTTCATTAGGTATCGACTTTCTCTTCGTGTCTCTGAGCCTGGTCAGCTTCCTTCCACTTTTCGGCACTTTCGAAGGCTCAGTCTATGACGCTGAAACTAATCTTCAGCAAGTCCAACCAAACATCAAACAGAAGGTGGCTTTAGTTATCCACCCAGCAGAAGTGCATACCCAAACCTCATCATTCCTCATATTAAAGATTCTGACATAAGATTTTGAATTGATGCGTTTGGACTGGTAGTTGTGGTATTTGTGGACTTAGTACCTCCAGAGTGACATCCGAGTGCAAACGGTTCCAGGATAATGTCATGCCACCTCCGTCCCGTTAAAACCTTGGCAGGCCCCAGAGTACGTTCGAAGCTCTCGCCACTGAGTTGGCCGGACAGGTTCAGTTGAATTGTACTCCTGATTAGCGTTAATCTGGCTCTGAGCAGACGAGCCCATAAGGGTGTCTGCCAACCTTTACGTGGCCTCCCTGCTTGCATAGATAACCACGGGGTCCTGAAGACGACTGTCTATCCGGGCTGAGATAGCGGCTCTGAGGGGGGGGACCCATTAAACATGTTTAGGTTTAGGACGCAAAGCTCTTTGTCGGAAAACCAAAGATACATAGAACGAAGACAACGTCCTGGGAAGCAACCGACTTATTGGTGGACCGAAAAGATAGCGGAACTAAGGTGAAGAGCTCTAGCGTGCAGGTAGAGCGTATCGATAGAGCAGAAGCATCACAGGCTGCCGCAGAACACAAAAAGGTGAAAAAAGAGCTAAGGAAGGCTATAAAGGCGAGGAAAAACAAACAAAGAGGCACGGCTTGCTTTGATTCCCAAGGGAAAGGGAGACCCTAGCACACCATCTACGTATAGCCCTCTTTGTATGCTTGATACGGCGGGGAAACTCCTGGCAGGCCTATTGAAGCCACGACTACAGACATCAATACTAAGGACAGGTGGTCTTTCGAAAAATCAGCATGGGTTCCGTAGTGGCCACTCAACAATAAGTGCCATCTACGAAGCAATCGGCGCAGTATACCGCGCCGAGGCTGCATGCCACCAGGCCAGGCCGATCGTGTTTCTAGTGACGCTGGATGTTCGGAACGCCTTTAATTCAGCAAGATGGGCAGATATTTTAGAGGCACTGGAAGTGAATTTTCAGGTAGAGGAATACCTATTAGCTAGGTTCGAGACTATCTGAAGAACTGCCGCCTTAAATATGAGACCAAGCAGGGTAATATCCGAAAAAATATCACTGCCGGAGCAGTACAAGGGTCCATTTTTGGGCCAGATCTCTGGAATGCTGCATGCGACGGGTTCCTGCACCTTGAAATTCGAGAAGATGTGTTTTTGGTAGGTTACGCTTATGATGTACCACCTGTCATTACCTCCAGAAACACCCACCTTGCTCAGCTCAAGTTAGGCTGGATGGAAAACCATGGTCTCCAGCTGCCGACCTCGAATACTGAGATTGTCATGCTGACGAAAAGAAGGATACCAACCGTCATACCCATGATAGTCGGTTTCGAAGCTGGGCACTGTTCTTCGTGGGTCATAATACATATAAATTCACTGCAAGCCATCCAATGACAAATGCAACATTTTCAATTCCAATAGCTTATTCTGCATATACAGTGGCTCACAGCTTATTTGATACAGTGACTATTTAAAAATGCAAATCACTTTAATTTTGAAATTAAGAACCCTATCCAAAAAATTTAAACGTATTTGACTAGATGCATGTTCAGCGAATACAATGCAAACAAAAAAGGTTCCAGCAATATTCTTCGGCGTCCGGTAAAAGAGAAATACCAATGGCGCAGAAAAATTGCAGCTCACAGCTTATTTGATACAGACACTTCAATGCGAATAAACTTCTATTTGTCGCACCGTTAATCTGTCTTGTTTTTGTTTCTTGAATTTTTGATTGTGTTAGACATTGGCTTAGGTAATTTTTAGCAAGATCTTGTAAGCTGAAGTGCCAAAATGAGCCAAAATTGTAAAATGGGTCATGGCACCACAATTGAACAGCGCGTGTTGGTATTAAACCACTTTAAAAAAGGACAAAGTTTTCGAAAAATTGCTGAAAGTGTGAGTTTGAGTGTCTCTACAGTGCAGCACATAATTGAGCGCTTCCTACACGAAAATCGGGTAGAAAATATGAGAAGAAATGCGCCAAACAATATTTTCACCGTACCCGACGAACGATACATTGTAAGGAAAGTGAAAGCAAACACAAAGATTTCCGCTCCAAAATTGGTTACTGAGGTTCATCGTGAATTAAGGAAGTCGTGTAGTGCTGAATCCGTCCGACGAGTGCTTCGCGACCATGATTTCAACGGGCGAGTAGCTCGTAGGAAGCCATTCATTTCCAAAAAAAATACAATAAGCCGATTTGCCTTTGCCAAAGAGCATGTGGGAAAGCCATCCGCGTTCTGGAATACGGTTATTTTTGCGGGCGAGTCCAAGTTTAACATTTGTGGCTCCGACGGAGTGTCATATGTCTGGCGCAAGGCAAACACTGAGCTAAACAAGGAGAACCTCAAAGCTACTGTGAAGCATGGTGGTGGTAATGTGATAGTTTGGGCCTGCATGTCCGCAGCCGGAGTCAGAAATTTAAAGTTTATTGAGGAAACAATGAACCAAACAAAGTACCTTGATGTACCCAAAAACAATTTGCTGCAGAGTGCTAAAAAACTGGGTATTCGCGACCAATTTCGGTTGTACCAAGACAACGATCCAAACCACAAGTCGGGAATTGTGCAGTCCTGGCCAATTTGGGATTGCCCTCATTTGATGTCTCCACCGGCACAGTCACCAGATATGAACGTCATTGAGAATCTGTGGACTTTGTTGGATAACAACATTAGAAAACACAAGATTTCTAATAAACAAGACCTGATGAAAGCACTGCTAGAGGTATGGCAAAAAATTACTCCTGACATCACAAAAAAACTCGTTAATTCAATGCCGAATAGGCTCCAGGCTCTGCTTAAGTCTAAGGGCTATCATACAAAGTATTGGAATCCACAGGAAACCTCATAATTCACAACAATTTTAATGTTTAATCAAACTGTATCAAATAAGCTGTGACATGAAATTTGTTATTACTTTTAGTTTTTTTGTTTTTTAAGATGTAAAACAACAACTTTGTAACAAATATAAACTTGTTTAATAAACAACAAACAATTGCCTTCAAAATGGTGTTCAAATTTTTTTGATATTGTTATTATGTTTTGAGTTATTGCAACTTAATTTTTTAAAGAAGCACTGTATCAAATAAGCTGTGAGCCACTGTATTTTTAAAAAACACAAGAATTTCATGAAAATTAGATAAAATTACATAGACACCACAAATGCATTTCAATCAATCGATTAAGTAAAACAATCTCAATTATGAATTCCCATCTATTAATATACAAAGTGAATGACATTAATAATGCATCATTTAAGACGGAAGTCAGGTTTATTTATAACTTGCCAACAACAGCATACTGAAATCCCCGGCACACACAATTATTTCTGATTTTCCAGCAAAAAAAAAATGTCCGCATTAGGTAAGTAACATACGTACATACGTATGTACGTATTACATTAGTCGTGTGAAATAAATTGATTTTCAGCGAATAGTACTTCCGGCAATGATAAATCCAATTGCAAACACGATTTTCCGAAACAGGTCGTCGTTTACATACATGCACTACTCGTTTGTATTTTATCAAAGGTTTTCATAAGATTGTAAGAGTAGTGCCGACGCACTATATGTATGCATGAAACATATTTATATAATTTACTACGAACAAATTGTGTTTCAATGAGATATTTCTTTAAGTGCAAATCGAGAGAGTGAAGACTGCCTTCGTTTCATGCAAATCTTTTTATTTTTAGAATTTTAATGATTCAGATATCATATGGGAAGTTTTACTAAAAAATTGTGATTTTTTACCCTAGAATTGTTTGGATAAATAATTATTATAAGAATTGATCTCAAATTATTTTTTTGTTCAGTCACAATACGAAAAAAAATATCATCATAATCTTACAAACAATCTCAACCAATTCTGCAAAAACGAATGAGCTGTCAGTTCAGCTCTAAAACCTTCTCTTCATACATCTCAGTCACATATTTTCATAGAATCATAAAAATTATTCTTATTCCTCTCTCAAATCACATTATCATCTCACAATTTTTTTTGTTGTTGTTCAAATTGTTACTAATATTTTACGAATCTTATTCCACTTTAGTCAGCGACACTTACTTATTCGAACGAGAGTAGGTTTCATTGTCCAAATAGATATGTATGACTCTACAGAGAAGATGCTAAGTCAATATTTTTTCCACTAAAACATTGTGCGCGTCCAAAGTCTCTGGAACAACATCGCAGATGTTTACGGAGATTCATAAATATACCCTTTCGCGCCAAAATATGATGTAAACATACAAACATACATACGTACGTCTTTCATTGATGTGGGTAGAAACCCAGTTGAATCTTTTCATTGACCAATTTTGGATCGATAGAATTCGGCGGTAAGTTGACAGTGAACGGCGTTTTCCATGATGAAGTGTGTGAGAGAGGATGAGAGAAGATGAAGTGGTTTTGATTGGAGCAGGTGCTTTTAGTCCGGATTCCATAAACGGTTCAAAGAAATCTTAATTTGATCAGCACGTCATGGGAATAAGATATTTTTCTTTGAATTCTTCAATTGCATATTATGGTTGGAGTTATTTATAGAATGATAAATGTGTTTAAACAAAAATTTTGATTACACAATTTGAAACACATGGGACATTAAAGATTACTTGTTGCTGATTTAAGGGGACATTCGCCTTTGAAATTTTCAAAAAATCGATTTTGAGATTTTTACATATTTCGATTCTATATACGTTCAAAAGTTGGCTCCTAAAATTTCATCAAGAAATTCGTGATAAAAAAAAAGTTACAGCTAAGGTAAAAAAAAGTTTTCAACCTTTTATTCAATAAAATTATGGTAAAAAAAACTTTAAACGCGTTTTTCTCGAAACTACCTTTTTCAAACTGGTAGGACATTTTTCTCCGAATCTACTCGACCGATTTTAAAAAACCAAAAAGCATTCGATTACTTATTGAAAATAGTAAACAATAAGCCTCTAAAAGTTTAAAAAAATACTCCCCCCTTTTTTTACGGGGATAACTTACCCCCAAAAAATGCCGTTTTTTCGCATTTTTCACAAATATACATACAAAAACTTCAAAATATGAAAAAGTATGAGTTTTAGAGGCTTATTGTATAGTTTTGAGTCTCAAGAATAGAATCCATTTTGAATTTTTCAAAAATCGGTTACAAGAGGTCCACAATATGTCCTACCGTTTGAAAATTAACTTTTGGATGACGCCCTCTACAGCAGCCAAGGGAAACTAAAAATGAAAATATATTCTTTAGAGACTCTTTAACAATGTCCAAAAGAATTTTTGTCAATAAATATAATAGTTTTTTCATAATAACATTTTTAAAAAGCGTTTCAATTTCAAAGGCGAATGTCCCCTTAAATGAGCATTTGCTGCAGTCTATTTCAACACTCAATTGTGCAAGCAATCAATATTATGGTCGTTTTTGAGTGGAAAAAAATTATAAGTCAGAATATTTGTTTCATTTGAAATAATAATCGCATGTTGATCAGAATTTGTCATTTCGTGAAGGTTCTCACGGTATTCACATGATCGCATGGTTGAATTGAAATTGAATGTAAACAAATGGTACTGCATAGATATAAGATTACTTGTCGGTAAATTAATACACTCATTTGCAATTCATGTCATTCACTTTTCAAACAAATCATATTAAAATCATCATATTGTTTCATTTTCTTTTTGTTTCATTTTCTTTTTGTTTCATTTCATAATTATGTTTTAGTTTTATTTTGTGTAAAATTTGTGATGCAAATGAGATATGATCGATTCAAATTTTAACTGGAATTCGTTAAATATTATAAGGAAAAATCAAAACTCATCATAGACTTGGTGATACTAAATAAAGCAGATTTGTTGATACATATGTAACCTTGAACGCGTGTATTATGCAGATGGTATTATGTAATCTAATATTTTAGCAGATTTCGCGAGCGTTTTTATATGATTGAGGATGATAAACTAGGAAAATAGGGCGCACATGCATTGCTCTTTAAATTTTTTTTTTTAAATTTGAAAGTTGTTCAGGTTGGCGAAGGATGATGGGAACCACTTTCTGTGACGTCTCTGATTCTTTTACGGAGGAGTTTAGATTTCTGTTATTTTGGAGTTTTGGTTGTGTACATACACTAGAGGATTTACTTGGCTTTTTCCTTGCATCTAAAGGAGGAAAATCATCATTGATGTTTATAGCGTTAGAAGACGAAGAGAGGGCATCCTTGAAGGGACAGTATTAGACGCTACTGTGTTTGGTTGGTGGTTGTCTGATGCCACCGACATGTTAGAAGAGTCGTCTTCTAAACTGGATGCTGCCTCTCCAGAAGAAGTACAAGATTCTTCTGTATGCGAAGAGGAAGCGGACCCTGGAGAAGCTGCCTTCTCTTTTTTTTTTTTGCTGAAGAATTAACATTATAAATCTTCATTTCTATTTGCCAGTTCTTGATTTAGACTGCGTTGTTGGGCTTGTTCTTCGTGGATTTTATAAAGCTGTTCTAATAGGTCGCAGAGTTTTTTGTTAATTGCCTGAGTTAAGTGCAGATTTGGCAACTCCTCGCCGTGTAACGCAGCTCTTTCTATGCCATTACTCTCCTTCGAGTCACTCATTATGACGCAGGCAGGGGCGTGCATTTCATATAGGCACAAAAGCACTGCCTACCCTGCTGTGTTGCTTATCTGTTTCTTTATATTTATTTTACTAACATAAACATATCGATCTATAACCCAATTCAAAAATTTTGGTTTAAGGGGTTAGTCCACTGTTAAACTACTCAAAATGAACTTTTTTTTTTAACAGCTACAAAAAAAAACTATTCAAGATATCGATTTGAAATTTTACATACATTTTTATTGAAGTTTAAAGTTAACATTTCCATTGGAAAAAATTATAAGAAAGTAAAATGGCGACCGCCCCAATGGATCGCCGCAGCACCGCCGAAAAAAAAAGCAAATTGCGCCTCGTTAATTCCTGGACAAAATAAGCATCTGTGAACAAATTGCCAAAAATATTTCATTAGCTTTGAGTATAAAGGACTGCACGGGCCTAAATTTAGAACAAAAAAAAATTTTTTTGACGATTTAGGAAACATTTTTTTGATTGAAAAAATTGAAAAACTGAAAAAGTATACTAAAAGTATACCAAAGCTTAAACTTAGGCCCGTGCAGTCCTTTACATTCAAGACTAATGAAATATTTTTGGCAGTTTGTTCACATATTTTTATTTTGTCCAGGAATTTATGAGGCGCAATTTGCTTTTTTTTTCCGCGGTGCTGCGCCGATCCATTGGGGCGGTCACCATTTTGCTTTCTAATAATTTTTCCCAATAACTTTAAACTTCAATAAAGATGTATGTAAAATTTCAAATCGATAGCTTGAATAGTTCTTTTTTGGTAGCTGTTTTAAAAAAGTTCATTTGGGGCAGTTTAACAGTGGACTAACCCCTTAAAATTGAAAAATAAATTGAAATGAATTACAGCCATCTGGCAACTACCTGTATTTCATGCTCTAATTTCCTCATTTCTGATTTCGCATGCATAGTTCAGCAAAATAAGTACAAAAAATACCCAAATATGAGCGTTGAAAGGCATGCAGCCTCACTGCCTTTACCTTATGCACACCTTCAAATGAATTTCGTATCGATACACTACGGCCAACTGCTCTCAGCTACAACAGTATGTGCAAGATTTTATATCAGCCAAAGGCATGCCTGCCTTCATGAATTTTCGGAGAAATTATACCATAACGCCGCTCGCTGCATGACGTCAATGCTCGCTGCATGACGTCAATGCTCGCTGTACAAGTGGAAGTAGCTTGCAGCTATGCAGCACAAGTGCACGACGGTGCTGACAAGTGAACAGCCACGCTGCACAGGCAAACCCATAGTTGAGTTTTCACTATGCAAGGGAGTTGCCAGTAGAAATACTTGTACGTGTATAAATCTTTGATGTAAAATCTAAGTGTTATTTTTGTGTTAGTATCTCAGATAGGAAATTTTAAAAATTATAATTTTCTTGATTATAAATAAAAAAGTTACACAATTTTTTTCGCGACATTTGGAATTTCTATAGGAAGTACCAAAATTTGGACAATGTTTGCCAAAAAATTATCTCAGCAGGCAAAATGACACCAGAGTTAGATTTAACTCAAAAAAAGGGAATGCTATCAATCACTTTAATCGCAAGTATTATGACAAATTTATTTGGCTGAAGGGCTGTAAGCACACTAAACGGTTTTTTTTTGTTTGCCATGTATTATATTCGCCAGTACAAAAAATGTGTGGAATGATACTGAATATGTAGATTTCTCCAATGCCGATAGACACTGAAGAAGAAGGCAGATGACCCTCAAAATATCAATATCTGGCAAAAAATTCAAATACATGGAAAATTGACCGAGCTGCTGTACAGGCTAGGTAATACCATTAGCGTATAAGAAATAAACATTGTGCCAAAAAAAAAAAAAAAAAAAAAACCAAAAGAGCCAGCAGGCAAAAATAGTAAAGCCGCTAGACTTTAAATATTCTTTGTTTATGTAACTTTAAGTTAGACTAAGAATGTACAATTAACATATAATAAAAAATATTTTCAATTAAATCCTGATTTTTCGTTTGGTTGTAATGTTTACTTCTAAGAGTATGTGACTGTCTACCCTGCGCGAAGAGCTTATGCACGCCACTGGGCGCAGGGTTAAAACTGATTTGAACCTGACGCTAACTCCCTACTGCAAAGTCCAAACTGGGTTTCACGTATTTAGAAATTATATCTTAATTTAACCCGTTGTAGATCATTTAGATACACACACAGTAAAACTAATCAAGATAGCTGAAAACAAACCTTTGAATTCTACTGCTGCTGATAAACTGCTGATTTTCTGAGAAGTCCTTAAATACGGTTTTCGATCACGAAGATCCTTAATCACGTGCTAACTCGTTCGAAACTGGTGCTTGGAAATGACCGATACCGAACCCTCGGCTAATTATGCTGACTGCCACTTCATCATCGCCATTATCGTGGCACAACAGCCCGACGTCGGGCCTTAGCCGCCTGGTTAATAATCCGAGGCATTTGTTCCAGGTTTTTTGACGAAGGAAGTTTTTACAAGGATGAGTTGTCGACACATCGCTCCACCATTGCCATGGGGGGTCTCGGTGATAGTCTTTAGGAGACTTGCCGCGTGCCAAAGTTCACACAACTATGTTGCAGATCTGACAACGTGGCTAATCCTCCCTAATGGCCTGAGAGGCTTAGGTGTAGCTCAGCCATCAGGCTGCAACTATACAAATTTTACTGAGGATAGAGTTACCTAGTTGCCTCAAACCTTCCTCCTTTTTTTGGGCTTGGGACCGGCATGTCAAAAGTTAGATAGACTTGCGACCGGCGGAATGCCATCTGGCTGATAATTATCACTCGTCACTATCTGGCTCGTCGCTTTCGCTGTTAACTAGATGACAAAGTCGTTTTGCTGCTTGATCGTAGAAGACCTACAATCAAGCAGCAAAACGACTTTGTCATCTAGAGATAGGCAACACATTAGTGGGAAAATCATTTAATGTGATTATGAGCTTGTTGCCATTGGCTGACACTTTTGTGGACGCACATAAACGAGTCAAACGAATTTGAGCCTAATAATCGAACAGAGTACATACGCAAAAGTATCGGCGACTGTAAACAGCACATGATCGCAACAAGTGAAGAAGTACGTTTGAGGTAACTCACACAGAATAGAGTGTGTCGACACATGAGTTGAGTGCAAGTAGCTGATTCATTTTAATTGCTTCACTCGTGTGTTACTCACCTTTAGAGTAGCAAGAATTTCGTGGGGTAGTTAAAATGAGGAATTATTTTAACTAAAACAAAGCTTAATAAACCAAGTAAAGTCAAAATTTCACCAGACAGGTTCTTAACATTTTCGAGATAATCAAACACTGGAATAAGTTACTTCCGTCCGCAAGTAGAATTTAAGAACTGGCAATGGATCGACATACTACATATATTGTACTATTAGATGAATAAATATGATTCAACTATTTTTTAATAAATCTCACTAGTCCTGCTACTTGCGTAACGGCTAGAGACAGATAGTTACAGCGGTTTTAATAGAGCAAACCAGGTGGCAAAATTAGAATTACAAATTATGTGATAAATTCACAATCAAATTACGCTTCAGAGAACTGGCTGCGCAGTTTATGTGGATCAGGAACCGTCGGAACCGAAGACAGTTTAATCAAAAGACCGAAGTGATAACAGTCGTCAATGCAGTCAAACTTCCTCCTTTGCTCTCCTCGACGCCAGCTTTGTGAAAGAAACTGCTGCCTGGCCACTAGCTGATGATTGATTGCTTTGAGGAGTTTGATTCCAACCGTCTGCGATGACGGTTAATAGTAAAAGCAATTTTTCGCAGTGAAAGCACACAATTATAGTTTTACCACATAAACATTACAAGCTTGTTGTTCGTTTTCGAAACATAGTTGCGAATTTGAAAACAACCATTAAGCGAACAGCACGAAAAATACACGATACTACAAGACCGCATAATAGGTCTGTTTTTTTTCTATGATAATGCCAAAGCTCAGGGGATTTCCCTTTGAAGCGAATGCTTAGCGATGGCGGTAGGGAGACACATCTGGGAGAAGCCGATATTAGTTATTCCATTATTCTTTTAAGTGCCACATTTATTTCTTATTTTCTAAAGCGCTAGTGTTATGCTTAGTTCCGCTACTAAAGCTTTAATGTGGCACTTAATTAATGGAGCGCTGGTATTATGCCCAGTCGCCGACTGTTAAGACAACACAGGACGAACAAATACAGCCATGGGCACGGCGGGATTCGAACCCGCGGGCAGTATATCGCTGCTTCGGACTGACGCGCTAGCGAGCTAAGCTAATTTTAATATATTATAATAGATTAAGTTACGCGAACAGGCCTAATATCGCTTTTCGGGGAGATGCCGAAAGTGAGCCTAGGCAAATTGTCAAATGGCAGCCTTAACGAACCGATATTGGACAAAATGAGGTCCATGACAAACGACGCGTCTTCTGATGAACGACACGCATCCAAGAAGCGATTGTGGTCAGCAAAACGACAGACCTTAGTCATTCTGTCATTCATTTTCTGATGGACGACTCTTCACTGCAAGGAACTGAGTCATGACTTACAGGCTTTTATACATTAAACATTTTTATGGACTTACCTAAGCGTAAGCCATTTTAATCGTAAACGTAATGCATTTCACCGAACACGCGAGATAATCGTTGCTAAAGGATAGGCCGTTTTATTTTCTTAAGGAAATAGGGAGAAGCTAATAATTAAACAAATATAATTTCAAGTCAACTTGGGACTGGGGGCGCTCACTTGGAGTTTTTATGTGGCTGACGTATGTAAGCCTATTAGTGGGGTCGATTTCCTAGCTCAACATGGAGTCTTAATAGATTTACAGAAGGCAACATCCAACATCCATTTGCCAATGAAAATATTTTTGGACAAATTTTGTCGGAATATGTAGAAATTACACGGCCAGCTCACAAAAGGACCTCCCGTTGCTAAACTACCACGTCCTATAACCCCTGAAAAGCTTCAGATAGAGAAACAGGAGTCTGATAAAATTGTAGCAACCTTCGAAAAAACAGAATGTCATCATGAGACATTTGGTAGGATGACCCACTCACTCGCATAAACGAGCGCAAATGTAATATACGAATGGCTCAGAGATGGACTGTGGAGGAGGCATTTCTCCTTTCTTTCATAGAATAAGTTGCCCTACTTAAGGGCACACATAAGGCCCTATTCGATAACCAAGTGGTTTTCAAGGCTATCGATCGTGACTATATAAATTAAGCTAAAATTTTAGAGGCCAATTAAACTCTAAATGAAATAGGGGCGCATAATGATAAAGTGATGGGACACCAAGGAAACGAAGAGGCTGATATCGAAGTCAAAGATGGGGCTAAAATACCTTACATTGCCCCACATATACCACAAAAAAGATCAGAATCGACTGGTTTGATCTGGAGGTTTGAAACACTCAAAAGTCTACCACAGTTTCAGTGGCAAAAGAGCAAAAAACTAGTGGCTCACTGCAAAAGTGACATAAGAACCTTATAAGCAGCTCAAACAGGTAAATTTCCTTGCAAAAAGCATCAAGTAAGGAACGATACGACTATTACAGGTACTGTGAAGCGACTGAGGAGATCGTCTCGAACACCTTCTCACACGCTCTTCAATACTAAGTATACGAAGGCTTGCGTTCGTTGGCTCTGCTTGTCCTTCGACCTGGGTAAAAATAATAAACCCAGGTTCATAAGAAGCCTAAATATAATCTATTACATAGCAGACAACCGCATTTCAATCCTTGGAAGTTCGATCAGCTATTCATACTATGGAGCCCACACTGGGCGCCGTATATTTTATATGCCAATAATCTTCACATTTGACGTTAAAAGTAATAATATTAATAGTAATAGTATTTTACTTGAAATTTTGAATTTTCGTAGCTTAAGTTTCGCAATATCATATTGTCAAAAACTTTGCTGAACTTAGTGTACATAGTATCAATTTAATACCCATTTTTCTCAACGTCATGGTATAAACAAGCATATTTGGTACACGCAATCTGTAGATATATGCACTCAGAGCATCAAGGACCATGGCTCAGGCATGTGATATAGACAGATTCAGATGGATCACATGCTTTCGATTCAAATTTTCTACAACTTTAGCACATAATTTCTCTAAAAAAAATATATTCTTGAAACATAAATGTCATAGTTTTTCTCTCAGCCAAATAATAAATATCTTTGACATCCAGACTTTCGTTATTGATTTAATCTCAAAACCACAGTCATCAGCCATCGTGTCAAAACATAAATTTCAATATATTATCACTTTCAGACCTCGTACCGGGCATACAACTGTACACATGTTTCACCATTTAGCATCATACATTTGCAAAAACTCGATAATTGTCAGATATATCTACAAAACTAAAATCAACAGCAAATAACGTAACTAGTGTTTCGTTTCGATATGCAAAAGATAGAACAAGAAAAAAATATTGTTGTTGCTCTATCAATCAACAACAGCAGTAACAATCATCGACTTAGTTAAATAAGAGCACTTCTCCAGAATGGTCACGTTCGTAAATGGAATGTCATTTACACAACGAATTCACAAACAAATGTGTAGGTACATATTCTCAACAGTTTGTTGATAGAGACACAACACATTCATATACATGTGAATGATGCTGTTATTGATAAAAACTTGACGGCAAGTTAATACGCATTTAATATCGACCATGAGAAAAATTAATTACATACATCTTGCTCCTGTAATGCAAATGTAACAACAAATCAGCGTAGATAAATTCACCGATACTTGCTGTATAATTTCCTCTTTTTGCTGAATATCGAATTAAAATTTTTGTTTTCAATTACCAGTGATAGACTGAAACAGCCAGATCAAAATTCATTTTAATCGGTTTTATCATCATTTTTCACGGGAAAGAATTTTTTTCGCAGATCTGGGCCAGGTGTCAATGTATTAAGCATGCAAATACGCTGAAGCTGAATGGGTTAAGAACTGTCATAAAATCAAATCTAACTTGGCATAGAAAAACAAATATGTTCAAGGCGAAAAAAGCGCGGGAAATTTATGCGTATAAATCTTTCAAGCTTCTAAATAAACTGTCGACTATAAATACAAGCTTTAGTTTTTTAATTACAGGTCTCAGATGCTGAGTAACTGGAAAATGAATGTCAGAATATTTATTGCAATTTTTCATGTTTTTGGAGTTGCAACATTCCGAGTTATTTTCAACTTTGAGAAACACTGGACGGTTGGACATTCGCTTCCTTATTGACAAAGGAAATGTTTCGAGTCTTTTTTCGAAGATCCGCAGCATTTTACTCAGCTAAGAAACATGTTGCTCAAAACTGTCAAAACTTGTCAGCTTATTAAAAATGACTATTCCTTGCAGTTGTTTTTGTTGAATGAGAGTTTTTTACATAAATTTTGAGTTTTTAACAGTATACGGAACACAAAAAATCCCTCTCACCGACTATTATTACTATCATTTTGCACAAGAAAAAACTACATCCCATACACTGATCTACAAAGTCAATATCTTCAAAAATGAGTAAAATGATTTCAAATTAATTAACTGACTCACAATTAAATCGAAATAAATTCAAATTATACTAACGGATAATACAGCAATGTTTTTCGTAATTCCGTTATCGCCGCATCCAAAATTATATCGGGCGTAGTCGGTATAACTATATACGGTGTCGATGTCGTTATATTCAGCAACATTTCTTCATCGAATTCTGTCGATAGCGATAATTTACGTTTATTACGACCGCCGCCACCGGTTTTATTAAATTTCTCTCCAACGGCCGGATTGTGCGATTTACTTCGCATATAATGCACTGTACCGATCGTATTCGAGATTTTCGAGACGTATTTTTGAAACATTTTCAACTTTTGTTCCATAGATATCAATTTCAATGTATACTTCAAATTCACCACTTTTAATAAATACTTTTTTTTATAAATATATATTTCTATGTATATTAAAAACTAATTCAGCCTTAATACGATATTCTATATATTTCAGCCTTATTTTCGTCGTTGTAATGATAGCGCACACTTGTCAGTACTTTTTCGTTGCGTGTATACTGTTCTTTATTGTTTTGGTTTCACAGGTTTTTTGATACTGTCCCGTGCTTTATTGTTATTATTTGGATCTGAACGAATATCTAGAGCATTTCTCGTCACAATATGTTGATATATAAATCCACAAGACATTTTAAGGGAGCACTTTTCACAATACTGTATTTATTATACACTGCTAGTCAGCTCCTTTTAGTTTTCACGAACACTTCTTCAATCGTTATCTCAACGTTGAGCGTATTCTAAGCACTGTTCTTGGATAAGGTTTGAATTAAGCTCACTGTACACATCTTCTATGAAATCACACTCGAGACTTTTTCAAAACGCCAAAAATCCAAACGAACTTAAATCGCGCTTCAGTTGATTTAACAAGAAAAAGATTGAAACGTTACTCGGCGTCGTCGCGAATTGAGAGATTCTTTTCTAAGACAGGTGCACCTAAGACCGAACCGCTTGAGCTTTACCATCAAAATTATTTCGATCGATCACTGTCTTTTTTATTTATATGTAACGATCTTTTGTTTTCCGAACATTGAATGGCACTAAGCTTGAATGACCAAACGATCTGTAGTTTTATCGTTCGCGTCGCGACATCGTATAATGTGGCATACGACTGCGGCGGGCAGCAGATGGAAGCCGCTGCTGCTGCTGCTGTTTCTGCTTGTTGCGGTTGCTGCTGCTGGTGTTTGATAATTTACTAATAACCGGCTTCGCGACGTGTCGTCGATTGTGGCGGGCAGGTGAGATTCGCTAATGCTTGCACAGGTTGAGCAATAACGAGTGTGAGCTCGCGTATGGAAATTAAAACGATAAATGTATAGCTAAGGGGAATATTAGTAATCATATTCACCACGGAAAATTTAATGCTCTGAAAACGACCAAAAATTACGTGCTCAAGTCGTACAACTCTCAACCGATTGCGAGACAGAGATTGGATGAGAATACGAAAAGATATTTGTAAGCATCTCCAGTCAGAAAATGGAAATATACTTGAGAAGTTGATAAAAAAAGCGGTAAGCTTAAAAATGGTAAAGTCAACATTGTTTCTATAATCGGCAACATGTGTCGGTGATGGAGGTAGTGTTCTGTCTGGATTTCTGAGAATAAATACATGAGAGTGGGAAATTGGTAGACGTGTGGGCATGTATGACTTGAGTCGAAATATTTATAAACAAAGATAATTTACCTTAGATTTTACTATTAGACAGATTAATTGATAAGGAAGATCGGTCTCTAGTAGTTCATTTAGTCGACTTGTTTGTTTTTAGCTCTTTCTGTTACTGAAATTTTTTTCTACAAAAAAAAAAAAAATTTGATACAAATCGCCTACGCAAATCATCGAAGAAAACAAATGGAAATATACCAGCACGAAACGTTTATTTTGTTTACGGCGACGTTACTACTAGTCTTTATTATTATCGTGGGAGCTTTTTGCATTTTAATCTTTACAAAAAAAAAATAGTTTTTTATTTTGATACGCTTGTATGTCAGAATTGCGTATAAAAGTGTATGCTTAGAGGAGGCAACTGATTACATCAGAGGCTCAACTGAGTAACTAACAAGCTCAGTTTACATTGAAAGGTGTCACTTTATTCTTTTCAATGAAATAACTACACACACCTAAGTATAGCTAACCAATAGCTTCAAAGGGTTATACCTGGCTCTTACTGTATGCGACTCCTGGCTCGCATCTGTGTACAGAGGATGAATCATTATTGAAAATCAGGCTTCTAGTTTATCCAGAAGATACATGAGTCAAACTACCAGCAAAATGAGTTGATTTTCTTATTACCCTCCCGGTCCAGGGAGGAGGAAATGTGATAAGGCCCCTTTGGATCCAGACTAGCTTATCGAAGACGGATCGTGGGCGGCACACGCTCACCCTAATTTTGAACTTCGATCCGTTGAACGAAATTCAGCTAACCAGATGTAGTTTGGCAGATTAGAACGCAGTTGTTTACTTCGAAGTGGATCTGCGATTCTTTGATCATCCTTTGAGTTCGGTTCGCATCACATTAACTATATCGCACATCTACTACTACCGTCTCTCACAGCTAAAAATTTGCGAAGGGTTGTCTTTCGTAATCAAAGGCATAGAACCTGATATTGATGTTGATAAGTTGAAACAGGAGCTTGAAACCCTCGGTTTTGCGGTGAAATCCACCCCAAACATATTTAACAAATTCAAACAGCCCAGTCACCGTTCAAAGTAGACCTAGAGCCCGAAGCCAGCAAGCGTAAAAGGGGGTGAAATTCACAAAATTTATAGCAAAAATCAATTTTCACGTAACGACAAACAACTGAACTAGTGTCAGTGTGTTCGCTCTACAATAAAATACAGGCTAGAGCCCTCTAGATGCAAAATCAGAGCATTCTAGAAGTCAAGACACAATCAAATCTCATATGGCAACGGAAATACAAAATAGCCTTCTAGAAGCCAAATCAAGAACCTCCGAGAACCCAAGACACAAATCCAGAATAGCCTAGACACACGCAATAACAATTCACGAGTATAAATATCGCCGCAAGATGTCTTAGAAGGCAGTTAGTATGTGGGGGTTGCTTCTCCTACACATAAAGAAAGATACGAGGGAATTCACACTAAATACAGTCTTTATTAATTCTCACGAAAACCACACTTGAACTACAACTATTAATGCGCATACAAAAACACTTAATTCTATATTTTGCTACCAGGTTATGCTTTGAAGCCGCCATAACTAATCGTCGGTGGTCGCTACACTAGAGCCTCTGTAACCACCTGCTGGTAGCCACTACAAGTATACAGCGATAGTCTGATACAGAGAATTGTGCGATGCGACACAGCGAATTAAGTGGCGCAGTTATTTCAAAAAGTGATAAAATGTTAGCGTGTAAATTTTAACGCGAATGTTAATAGCGCGTTAAGTAAAGTGTGCTCGCAATTTCGTCTTTAAATAAAAGTGTGACTAGTGGTGTAAAAGAAAACTGTTTTATTTCGCAAACGCGAAGAATATCGAATCCATGAAAAGTGTTTTATGGGTAAAACACAACAATATTATTTATTGGCATATTTTAGAATGCTGTGCGGAAAATCATTAAGCGAAGGAGAAAAAGGTAAAATTAAAGCTTATCACGAGCAAGGCATGTCTAGTTATGGAATTGCTTAACGTTTAAAAAGATCTAGCTGTGTAATCGATAATTTCATAAAAATGAGGAAAAATCTACAAGAGACAAAAGAGAGATCAAAAAAATTGCCATCGAATAAAATTTTAGTGGGAACGAAATTAGATGACAAATGAACTTAGAAGTAGGTGTGCATGAATGAGGAAGTGGGATTTGAACCTCACGTATGACAAAAATGTGGGAAACACCCGCTTACGAAAAGACATAAATTAGGTAGACTGCGATTTGTCGAAAGGTACTGGTTTTGGGACGAAGAATGGAGCAATGTAGTATTTACTGATGAAAACACTTTAATTTAGATTACCCAGACGGTTCACATAAATATTTGTGGGATAAAGGTACTGCGAAAGAAAAGCGTCAGCGTCGAATTTCGGTGGAGGGTCACTCATGATTTGGGCAGTGATATCATATGGGGGTACCCCTATTTGCTCGTTTCGACAAAAATGATGTACTTATTGACTTTGGACAGAAGATTGCTGGCGCAGAGCTCATTTTTCAGCAAGATAAAGCGGCGATCCATCGCTCGAGAAAAATTAAAAACTTTCTGAGGTCTCGTGGCGTCCCATTCCCGACTGGTCCGCACTTAGTCGTCGTCGTTGTCGTCGTCGTAGCACTACAGCCCCTCTCGGGCCTTGGCTTCTCGCAGTTGACGCCTCCAGTTATCTCGGTCCAATGACCGCGTCCTCCAATTTCGAAAGCCGAGCAGCTTTGCGCATTCTTCGTCGACAGAGTCAGACCAGCGTTTTCTGGGTTTTCCCACTGGTCTTCGACCCTCGGCCTTTCCGTCGAATACCTTCTTAGGTACTCGATGCTCGTCCATTCGTTGCACGTGACCAGCCCATTGCAGCTTCCGCAGTTTCACTATTGTAGCAACCTCTGGCTCGTCAAAAACCTCGTACAACTCGTGGTTGTACCTTATCCGCCATTGGCCGCACTTTTGCTTAGCTCCAATTATACGCCTGAGGACCCGTCCTTCGAAGGCGTTCAACATATTTGCGGACGCTTGGGTAAGGGTCCAGGCTTCACATCCGTAGCACAACACAGGTCTGATGATTGATTTGTGTACTTGGAGCTTCGTCTTCCTGTGTATGCAGCTGGTCTTCACTAGGGCCAGAACGGAGTAGAAAGTTTTATTAGCGAGCTGTATTCTCCGTTTAATTTCGTCAGTTTCACTGCCTTTCGTTGTCAATTTCGAGCCTAAGTATATAAATTCGTCCACATTCTCCAGATTATATTCGTCCAAAATTATATTTTGTCTAATGGAGGTCTTCTTTCTTGTTTGCGTCATGATTTTTGTTTTCGTCTGATTGATCTTCAGGCCTACTTCTTTGGCTTCCTGATCACGTTTCAACAGGAGTTCTTTGGCGGATGTGAAGGAACGGGACAAGATGTTAATGTCATCCGCGTAGGCCACTAATTGGTTCGACTTATACAGAAGCGTACCCCCTGTGTCGACAGGAATCTTCCTTATCACGTACTCAAGTGCTAGGTTGAACAGCAGAGGGGCCAACCCATCTCCTTGCTTTAGTCCGACATTTGTGTCAAAGGCGTCAGTCAGACCGTTGTTGATTCTGACTTGTGATGCTGTCGACGTCATCGTCATTTTGGTCAGCCGGACTAGTTTTGCCGGGATGCCGAAGTATAGCATTATTTTGTACAGTATGTTTCGGTCAATACTGTCATATGCTTGTTTAAAGTCCACGAAAATCTGGTGGACGTCGATGTTAAATTCCCAGCATTTTTCGAGCACTTGTTTGACTGTGAAGAGCTGATCCGTAGTTGATCTACCAGACCTAAAGCCTCCTTGGTACTCCTCAAAGACCTTTTCAGCGTATACATTTATTTTATTTTTTAATATTTTCGTCAGTATCTTATAGGAAGTACAAAGTAGTGATATGTCTCTGTAGTTTTCGCACCGAAGTTTGTCTCTTTTTTTGTGGATAGGGCATATGATGGATTTGCACCACTCCTGCGGTATTTTTTCTTGACCCCAGGTGTTCTGGATCAATTTGTGGATGGCTTTTATAGGGCAGCTTCCACCGTATTTGATTAGCTCGACCAGAATCTCGTCAATGCCCGGCGCTTTATTGTTTTTCTGGCTTTTTATGGCAGACTTGACTTCTTCCAGCGTTGGAGGTGCGATCGGGACTACGTCAGAGATATCTATCGGCTCTGATATTATTGAGCCATGTGCAGGATTAAGGAGTTCTTTGAAATAGCAGGCCCACCTCTCCTTAATCTGGCTATCTTCGGCGATGATGTTGCCGATTTCGTCTTTACAGAGTGTCGTCTTGGGCTGATATCCGCGTCTTAAACATTTCACTACTTTGCAGACTTGCTAGTTTTATTGCTCGCCAGATTTCCGTCAATGCTCTTTAATTGCTCGTCATAATATTTTCGTTTCTTACATCTAATGATCTTATTTGCTACTCGTCGGAGGTTTTCATATTTTTCTCTCTTCGTCCTGGTGTTCCTTTCAAGGAACTGTTTATATGCCTGATTTTTCTTGTTCAGCGCATCCTGGCATTCGTTGTCGAACCAGTTGTTTCTTTTGCGCCGAGCTTCATACCCAACCACTTGTTCTGCAGTGGCTTTGATTGCTGTCTTCATCTCCATCCAGACCTCGTCAACCGGCCTCAGTGTGTTATTTTGTAGGATGGGGGTTAGCTTAGTCTCAAGAGCCTTTGAGAAGTTTTCTGCTACTGACGCCGTTTGGAGCTTTCCGTAAGTTTGAAAGCTCCGTTTGGAGCTTTCAAACTTACGCAGAGAACTCGTCTTCGTCACGTACGCCTTTGACATGCGACATCGATATTTGGATTTGACCAAGTAGTGGTCCGAGTCACAATGTGCTCCTCGAAACGTCCGAACGTCAAGTATGCTGGAAGCCCATCTACGCTGAATAAGGACATGGTCGATTTGGTTGAAGGTATTGCCATCTGGTGATGCCCATGTTCTTTTGTGGATGCGTCGATGTGGGAAGCATGTGGAACTTATGACTATATCCCTACTACATGCAAAGTCAATCAGGCGTTGGCCGTTGTCGTTAGTTGCATCGTGGAGACTGTGCCCTCCAGTTGTTCCCCGATGTACTTCTTCATTCCCGACTTTAGCGTTGAAGTCGCCGAATATTATTTTGACCTCATTTGAGGGCAATGAGTCGAATAGCCTTTCCAAGTGGTTATAGAATGCGTCTTTCGTTTCTTCGTCTTTTTCTTCTGTCGGGGCGTAAACATTTATCAGCCATATTTTTAAGAATTTTGCTTTGATGCGGATCGCACACAAACGTTCGCTTACTGCCTTGAAGTCCATAACGTGTGGCTTGAACTCCCTATCCACAATGAATGCCACTCCAAATTCACGGCTTCATGCAGGCTTCCCAGTCTTGAATAATGTGTGCGATCTCATGTCTTGAATCTCGCTACCAGTCCATTTCGTTTCCTGGACTGCCAGCACGTTCAGTTTGTACTGAGTGGCCTGTAATAATAATTCTTTTACAGCACCAGGTTTATTTAGTGATCTGACATTCCAGGATCCAAAAGCATAGTCCATGTTTCGTTTCCCGGGTCGTTTCCGTTGGTCCAATTCTATCGGAGGCATCTCTGTAAGTTCCGCAACGGTATAAAATTTTGTGGAGGACGGATTGTCGGTCCATCGCTCCAACCCCCAAGCCTGGAGGACCGGACTATCTACCACTTAGTTTCTTTCCCTTCCACCGAGGGTTTAATATCGCTAGGATATCGTTACCCGATCTCTGGTCAATATTAACAGCCCCGCCTAAGGGAAGGCGAGTAGATAGGAGGAAGAGGAGAGGTAAGAGGAGTCATTTCAAAACAGATCGACCATTTACTTGCACGTCACTCTCCGCACTTAGTCCATATATTAATTCAATCGAGAGTCTGTGGTCAATCTTATCAGCTAAAGTTTTTCACCATGGGCGCCAATACGCAAGCGTAAAGGAGCTAAGGGGTGCAATCAACAAGGAGTGGAAGAACATGGATCCTGCAACCATCTGTACCTTAATAAATTCAATGCCAAGGCGTTTAGAAGAGGTTATAGACAATGACGGCGGTCATACTTCTTACTAAGCTTACGTAATAAATAAAAACAAAAACTACAAAATAAAACAATAAAAGTATTAAGTGCCTCTATAATTATTTCGTTGTTACTTTCAGTTTTTGTTATTATAAAATTTAAAAGAAAGGTTCTTAGTTTTTTAATACACTGTTATTGAAAGTACAATTACGTGAAGTAATAAAATTTTGATTGAGAAATTAAAAATGATTCAAAATACATATATTATTTATGCCCTTATAATTATTTCGCGGAGTGTATATGTACTAGAGATGGAATGTATATACTGTAACAGGTATATGGAACAGGTATTTTTTTGGAACAGCCAGTACCTAGTACGAAATTCAAAAATACTAGGTACGAGTATTTTTGTGAACTATACATGTAATCAAGAATTTGCTCAATAAATTTCTTCTATTTGATTCATTTCAATCAAACAGCGACGTAATAGTATCCTAATATTAATATGTACTCGTATTTCATACTTGCAAGTGCTTTCATACTCGTACTTCATACTTTTAAACTCACGAGTATTTTGTACTTGCTAGTATTTTCGTATCGAATATTTTCGTACTTGCAACTATTTTCGTACTTGCAAGTATTTTCGTATCGAGTATTTTCGTACTTGCAAGCATTTTCGTACTTGCGAGTAGAGTATTTTCGTTCTTGCTAGTATGTCGTGCGTGCGAGCATTTAATACCAGCGTACTTGTGAGTATTTTATATTTGCGAGTAAGTAACACTTGCTGATATGATATTGTACTTGAACAAAGGTTGTATTTGAGTACTCTTACTTAGACTGATTTGCTTTGGGACTATGCTCACGAGGTGGTTTAGCGGCGAAAACGAGTTTTGGAGAAAACTCGAATAGGAGTCAAATCTCGGCTGCAAGGGGCAATGCTCACGAGGTTTTGGGAATGGTGGAAACAAATGAAAATTTATGTAATTTTTGATTTTAGCATTGATGACACTACCGACTGTTTTAGATTCATCAAGAAAAGTTTGATATCAGAAATCGATCGGCGAAGAGTCATATAGTTGGCAACAGGATTAGTTCGTAATATCTTAGTAAATTTTTCGACTTTGGTAATTTGAACGAATACAGGTGTTATGTGCATATAATAAAATGAAAATCAAATTAAATTGATTGAATTTGATTGTTTTCCCTTAGATGGCTCCTAGATTGGAGAAAGATTTGCCAAATAAGTTCATCTTGCACCCTCACTATTCTAGCTTGTGAGCTTTGTGTCTTGAGGGTGGGGGAAGGGCATATCATACCGTTTTATTACATCATTGCAAATCGTATGCATTCTATGTATATATGTACATACTTCAAAAAACACTTGATAGTATTTTTGGAACAGGTATTTGGAACAGGTATTTTTTTGTACTCGTACTAGTTATACTTAGTATGTGAAAATCCTAGTACGACCCAACTCTAATATCAGTTGGCTATATTGGTTGTACGAAACAAAATGTAGACGTTTCACTACAGGCTTTGAATCCTAACTTTCAAAACGAAATTCCAAATTATCAGCTACTACGTCAAATATAGCCTCAATATTTCTTAAATCACGGAAGAACAATTCTTCTGCATGTAATCTTATTTTATTTTAATGAATGCAATGACATAGTACATGATTCTTGGAGATTCCTTATGACCAAATTTACCTACGTATATTCAAACCTTGAAATTACGACTTGAATGGTCAATATATGACCCAACTACACGTTAACATAGAAAATTCGAACGTGATATAAATAATTCAAAAAGGGGTGCGTCAATTGAAAACGCGATACGTAGATATAGTAATCATCTTGGATTTCGAGAAAATGTATCTGATTGCGCATGGTTGTAGAACGTGACATTGGGGTGAAATGTGATTTTTTTAGTTTCCTTAATGTCACTTTTTTCATTTTATTTCCAAATTTCCTCTCAGTCAATACTTTTTTGAAAAAGTTTCAATTAATTTCTCATAAAAAATGTCCCAACTACATTTCATTCAAATGCAAAATTTGTTATTTCATCGTTTTGATGTAAATGCGGTCAAGTACCTGCTTAGTATCTAGCTGAAGCAGTTGCGTAGAAGTCATCATGATTATCATTTCCACAAATCCGAATATAGCCAGAACGTTAAGATTGTGGCCTTGAGATATAGTAATTAAAGGCTAGCTAAACAGCGTGCGCAGCAACATATTATGGTTACTTTGCCGCCATCTACTACATCGTTCGTTTGCGCGCACATACATAAGGAAGATACATTGATTCCGTATCTTTGACATTGAACAACGTTGACGATATTACACCTGAGGTGAATGCCAATTTCGATTTTTTATTAAAAGAAAAAAGACTAACAAGCGTTATTCATCCGAGTATGGAAAGTAAATGGACACAGATGGATGGATGTAATGCGCTTACAAAAACACACTGAAAACAGTTTGTAACCATCGAAAGTCGTTGGTGGACGTCATAGAAGCGGTAGTCACAAGTACTAACGTCCATAAATGGATATACTTGTACTGCTGCTGGTGCCGGTCTGAGAATTTCTGATATCTGCTTGGCATCGAAGTGTCTTCATTAACGCTCTGTTTAGCTGGTGATGTGTAATCAACAGCAAAAAGCAGGCACAATTCACACTTGCAAGCGAATGTTTCCCATACGATTCAATATACTCTTGTATTGATCACATGAAATACTTAACATGATTTCATCTGTAGTATTTCGCCTGAATCTAATCACTTTTATCGAATTCGACAACTTGATATACTTCTGACTCGCAACGCAACAATGGCACATATCCGGAGTAAAAGTAATCGCAGTGCCGAAAGCCATTAATCAAATCACGTTTGTAATTGGATCGCGTCATATGGCATTTAGTTTGGTTGATTGACCGTTATATTTTTAAGAAGTAAACAATATCGGCAGCATAACCGGTTCTATGATGTTTTTGTTTATGCGATGATTTTCGAAAGTCAATCGGTCATCGAAACAGCTCTACGCATTTATGATTTGTATGCGTTAATAGTGAGGGTCAGCATATACGCTGCGATTTATCCTGAGACTTGAAACATTGTCCTGAGAGTTTTTATTTACCAATTTCAAGGTTGCGAATTTCAATGGTTTGTGTCATCACTACCCAGCGTGCCAAATTCGGAATTGGTTACAACTATTCCGAAAGTGAGGAAAAGAGATAGAAATAAAAAAGCTCTTGAAATAAGTAAAACTATTGACTGGGGTAAGATTGTTCATTATTTTATGAGAAACATATGAATATTTGTTAAGAATCTCTTCTGAAGTCTGCAAGAAACAAATTTGATATCATTCGGAATTCGTTGCGAATATTTCACTGAGTTCGAGCGAATTCCGAACAAAGTGCAAACGAATCTACGATAGGGAAATCGTTAAGAGTTTGTTGAGAAATAAGTTAGAATTCATAACAAATGCCGAACTTATTAAAACAGTACTTTTGTCGTTGTCATTCGTCATTTAGTCGTTGTCATTGTCATTCGTGCATGGACTCGTGCCTGCAAAATTTCTAAACTGTGTTGTTTGTGGTTTTTTTCAAAGTGTTTTCAAAATATTTACAAAATATTGCCTTAAATAAAATAGTTCCATATACCGGTCTTAAAGAATTCGTAGAGAATAAATTTGAGAATCCGAAACTTTTTTCTGAATTTGCTTCAATTTTCTGAAAGAATTCTCAACGAAATGCCGAATTTGGCACACTGGGTATTGATTATTTGGTTGAGTGTGTGTGTGTGTGATCAATGATTCGAATCCAGCCATGGACAATTAATTAGGATCACACACCGAACTTTCTCTTGGAGAACAGGCGAACGTACGAGTGAACTGCCAGCGAGTAGCAGTTGAATGTCGAGATCTAGACGAGATCACTACGAAAGAGGAAATCTACAGTGCTCTGAAGGACCAACTGGGGCTGTCAAACGTGGAAGAATCAAATATCACGGGTCTTAGAAGATCTTTCAGGGGTACTCAAACAACCACTATACCATCTTCCGGTTGACCAAGCACGTAAGGCCTGCCGATTTCGCTTAACTTAGACTTAACCAAGTTATGAGAAGGGTGGATCGGTGGATGACTGAGCACGGCCTCCAGCTGGCAGTCTCAAAGACAGAGATTGTCATGCTGACGAAGCGGAGGATACCAACTGTCATACCCATGACGGTTGGCTCCGTCGGAGTCCAGACCACCAAGTCGGTCAGGTATCTGGGAGTGACTCTGGACACCAAGCTGACGTATTGGGATGATATCCGCAGGGCATGTGACAGGGCTCTAGTAGTCGTCACTTCGCTGAGTAGGCTACTGGCCAACGTTGGCGGACCCAGTGAGACGAGACGGAGACTGCTGATGGAGACGACCAATTCCATCTTGCTATATGGCGCCAAAATTTGGGGGGATGCGCTTCGAACTAGGAAGTTCCGAAAGCGCATTGCCAGTGTCCAGCGCAGGGGTGCCCTGCGAATCGCCTGTAGCTACCGCACGGTCTCGGAAGAGGCTGTGATGGTTGTATCGGGAGTAATCCCGATCGATCTGCTAGCGCGAGAACGCAAGGAAGGGTACCTCTTTCGCTCAGAGCTGGACAGAACGGAGGCTTTGACGCAGGCGCGTACACTGACCCTCCAACTTTGGCAACAACGTTGGAGTGAAAGTGACAAAGGACGCTGGTCGGCTAAGCTAATTGGTCTTATTGAGCCTTGGCTTAACCGGAGCCACGGAGAGGTAAACTTTTACCTTTGTCAATTCTTGACAGGGCACGGTTACTTCAGGAAATACCTGAACAGAATGGGTAAGGTGGTCACACCGTACTGCCGGTACTGTGTGACTGAGCTCGATGATGCTCAGCACACATTCTTTATGTGCAGTCGCTTCGCAAGTTTGAGGCGCACCATTGAGTCCACGATCGGCCTGGTAGCGCCGGAGACGATCGTGGATGCAATGCTGCGAAACGAGGAGAACTGGCGCGCAGTCTCAACGTATGTTGAGAAAGTGCTGCGTTTAAAGCGGGAGGAGGGTTGTCTTACCGACCAATAAGCTGTGGTAGTTCTTGAAGTCCGTGGTTGCGGCAGTGCTTAGGCGGCTTGTAGATGGTCCTTTTTTTTAGTGAGTCAAACCTTACATACCCCGTGGTGATAGGTCACCCGGGGATCTGATAAGCAGATTTTTTTTTGCCATCTACACTAGAGAGAGAAAAAAAAGGCCTTAGCTGCAGGCGAAATCCGAATCGGGCGGGTAATTTGTAGATTACGGGAGCAGATTTAAATGAAAATGTGTTTTAAATGCCTCGAATTTGGACACATAGCGAACAACTGCAGAAACCCGCAGGATCGATCGAAGCTGTGTCGAAGATGTGGAGAAGAAGGTCACGTTGAATTGTCTCTTCTGCAGGGAAACCGAAGGTTGCAAGAACAAGCACGTAGCGGGTAGCAATAGGTATCCAGTTTTCAAGAAGGCGTTAAACTCCAGACGAAAGTGAAGATCATGCAACTGAATTTCAATCATTGTCGAGCAGTGCAGGATTTGCTTTCACAGTCGGTTTACGAGCTCAAAGCCGACGCACAGTGGTTTATTTGTGAAAAAAGGTGAACTTTATCCATGAGAACCACTAGATGTATGAAATTGAGTGTTTCTTGGGTTTTCAAACATGGGAAATGCATTTTTGGGGTTGTTTTGGCTCCAATTTTTAACAAAAAGTTTCCAAAGGGGGTCAAAATTTAGAAAATTTCACTTCTAGGAAAAAAATTTTTCTTGTTAATAAACGAGTGTGACTAATCATTTCCAAAGTATTTTTGCTGGCTGAACACGAAACCGCTGTCCAAATCCACCTATCGTGCCTCAATGTTAAGAAAAATGTCATTTTTAGGAATTTTGCTGCTGACGCAATTTTTATCAATATTGTGACGTGATAGCCAAATTTTGGAGCACATTCGTGATAGCAGGCAAAAATGCTGTGGAAATTATTAATGAAATTCGTTTGACACAAATGATCTCGGACAGCATTAATAATTTGATTTGCACCCCTACTTAAAGAAACTTAATTTTGCAATAGCCGTTTATTTCACATGTGCAAAATTAGATGAGATACCAAACGAAAGAGCTAAATATAAGAGCGGATGACAGACAAGGCCGAATACCAAAACTATCGTAGGCAACTCCTATTTATTTCCTTCTATATGTAATATTAGATCGCACGATTTTTCTTTGTCATACGATTTTATGAGTTTTGTGTAGTCTTTAAATCTTTTACACGCGGACCTTTCTGTCCCAAATTGACCAAAAAGGTTTTAACAAAAACTCAGACTTTCTTCTAACTTTATTGTATTTCTTTTGTTTTGTAAATGATATAAATCCAAAAATTGAACTGACAAATAAGTATAAATAGACTTAAATACTATTTCTTGTAAGTGGGTGCTTTCTCAAACTGTTCCCAACTGTTGCCGAAGTAACAGTGATCATAAAACAGTGACAGTGACCATAAAACGCCTAATCCGATTTTTTTTTCATTTTTGAGTGAATACCGGATTCGGAAGCTGCATACTCGATTACATCATTCTACCAATTATGAAAAACCTATCTTTTGTGGAAGTATCTAAAGTATCTTAATCATATAGCAAAACACATATCATCGAATATACAAATATTATCATTGACCCATGCATGCATATTTACAATTTTAGCAATTGATACCTTGCAGGAAATTGTTTTGTACAGATAAAAATATATTTTTGATAATGTTGCTTTGCATATAATTTCAATGCTAAGCATACACATACCTGAATTATTCTATGATCATACATGAATTATCATATGAACATATTTCATTGAATTGAATTTAGAAGTAAGTTGGGAAATTTGATAATTCTAAAGTACAGGTGAATGGGTAAATAAATGTATGAACAGCCAAATAAGCATACAGCACTTGAAACTTTACCAATAACATAACAAGTGAGTGTAGGGTTTAGAAACTAACTAAAATTCAACATTGTGTTTATCTCAATCTCACGTGCTCCAACCCGGTACAGATGCTTACTATTACGTGCTGCAGAGCACGCGGACTGGCGCAATAAGTGCGCAAAATGTTGCATTTTGTGCAAGGTCGCTGAACTTTGAAAGGAGTTTAAGAGCCCAGTCGCAGCTAGCCGCAGGTAAATTAAGTTTTGATAGTTACTTTGGACTTTAGTGAATACAACCAGACCTATTTGGTGATGTTCTAAACTAAAAAGGGACTAGAAGTTTTAAACACCGAATTCCGATACTATCTGCAGTATGAACACGATGAAAGCGGGGGAGGCTAAATCATCAATGTCTTCCATGGCTTAAGAACGCTGTATTACTCAAAGGAATTCTGATCTTCATATTATTATTTTTTTAAATAAGGTTAAAAGACAGATGCAATATTTGACTGTTTTCAGCTCCTGTGCTCTTACCCTTAAACTTATGAAACCCGATTGCCACCTCAAATGATGGCGACCATATAGGACAATATTACCCCCAAGTTTCAACTTCATACATAAAAGTCCATAATTTGAATAAAGTTCACCTTTTTCGAGAAATAGACCACTGTGCGACGTCGCCATAATTTTCAAGCAACATCGAAATCTTCATAGTGGCGTCTGGGCGACGGATGCAAGTGATAAAGCAGCAGTATGGGCGTGCAGAAATCGGGTCTGTTTGCTCGGTAGTGACTTTCGAAGTGGCATCGACACATCGCACGCTCGCCGATTGTGGCCCATGGTGAAATTTACCATCGTACTTATTTCCCCGAGGCCCATTGTTACCCCTGCTTGGCCTGCAATGACCCCGTCAGCAAATGAGTTGTCAAGTGATTCCAACAGCTTCCTCTTATCCGACTCCGAAATATGCTCCCGAGTATCTTCCGTCTAGTGTTCTGAGGGGCCGGGCTTTCCTCCGACAACCAGAAGGTTCTATAGTTGTGGTCACTTCCAGTGTACTCCTCCATCACTCCCCACTCCCTTGTTATCTCCGAAACAAAAGTTATATCAAGAATTGATTCACTGAAACCTGGTCTGCGATAGGTTGGTTTTGAGCCCCTGTTCACTACGACCATTCTCCGCCTGGACACCATTTCCATAATTAATCTCCCTCTTGTGCTTTGAATCGGCATCCCCACTAAAAAGCTTTCGCATTGAAGTCACCAGCTACTACCGGTTTGTCAAGAAGATCCTACGAAATGCCCTTATTGCGTCATTCGATGAAAAGTAGCAGCTGACAAAGCTAATACTTAGGTTTTCAATCCAAACATATCCATTGCCCGTAACTCGCCGATCAACCCGGAGTTTCCGATTGCCTGCTACCGATAATAGCCTGAAGTGTCTCTCTGGATATCTCCTTCGATATTTTCGCTGGTCATTGCAATTTGAGCTTTGGATTCATACATAAGCTACGTAAATAAGTCATTCCTATTGCGGCATCTTTGCAGACTTCCCTGGAAAACCCTCATCTACGTAGTAACTTCTTCTACGCATCGAGCCCCTCTCGGAAAGCTTTGCATGTTCCTGACCGCAGAACATGCTTGGCTTAAATTGGAATTGTTTTTGCGGGATGATTAAAATTGAACAACTTTTTATTTACATTAAAAATTTTAATCTACATTGTAAATTCTATTTTGACAAAGTGGTTTCGAAAGTATGCACTGATTCTCATCAGACACCAGCACACAGTGCATACTTGACTGGCGTGACCACTTGCAGTTGGAAATAATTAATTTTGTATTTACGCTAGTTGTGACAAATTTTAACATCTCCGACTTATATCCATCGATATAATTTTACTTGTAAAGGTTATTGAATGTGGCTTCTCCTGTTTTACATTTGTCATTGCACAGCAAGCAGAATGGCTCCGCCGAGCATACCTTTGCAACGTGTCCGACTTGTCCTCACTTCCAGCAGTTAGTGCTACGGTCTGGTCCTTTGCAGTCTTTTTTTGTATGGTTGTATCCCATGCACTTGAAACAGCGCACAATTTCAGGCCGCTTTCTTATCCTAGCGTTGACCCATCCAATTCAATTTCGTCCAGTATCAAACTAGCTTCAAAGCTTTTGCTTCATCAGTTCTACGACAGCTTTTCTCTGTTCTCTTGTATTCGGCGGAATAAGGTAATTTTTACGTTCTGAATCACCTCCTCCAGAATCGTTGGTGTCACTTCTTTCTCTGTGGCAAAACAGTCGCGGTCGAGTATCTCGATTTTGGCATTGCAGACGAGCCTTTTAGCCTCTCCGAAACCCCCCACGGCTTCACGCATCGCTGAATTTGGCGATGTCTTCACACTTTGCCAGTGTCACACACAAGTACTCTACCAACTCTTCCTTTGTGTAGGCTTTATTACTATAGCTTCCTTTTCTGCCCTAGACGATTTCGTTCAAAATCGCTATTGCGTTTGTTTCGGATCAACCAAAGCAGGCATATGTACTATACGAGTACATATAAAAAAAAATTTCCAAAGCTTTTGACTCTGCGATCATTATATAAAATTTTGGTAATTTTAGTCCTCTACTATCCTGCTTCACTTTCTATTTCGATGATCGTACTTCTGTTGAAACTGTTAATTCCTACATTTCTGCTCTTTTGTACCCTAACTCAAAAGTTCCGGAAGGTTGAATTTTAGATAATCTGTTGTTTCTATTGCTTATAAAAAGCATACCATCCGGCCTGTCGGTTATATGTTTATGACTTTAAGTTGTTCCGAGTAATCAAGACGCTTATTTCCTTTGAAAAGGGTTCTATAAAGTCATTAAATAAAAATTAATTATTTTATAGGGAAATATAAATAATCTTACAAGTTAAGAAAGAAGAATTGAGTTACATTATTAAAACAATCTGCCAGGAAATTCACAGCTAGCTTCTACAGACAAACATTGACCATCGAAAGATTGAAATCATTTGTTTCAGACCACGTTGTGTTTTATCTATACGCAAATATAAAAACGATTCCATAATGTTCAAGACAGACAGCGCTCAGTAATTAGCAACGTTGGACATATTCTTTTTTTTTTAATTCATCAGCAGCCAACAACCAACTTCAAGTCATTAATCTTAAGGTCAAAACATCAACGACAAAAATTGTTTAAGATTTATATCACACAGCCCCATAATTTTCGGTGATTTTTCGAATTCATTGTATTTTAAATATTCCGAAAGTACGTGAAACAATCTTATGTATGTACTTTAGATTATAAACCTATTTGATGCGATTCAATCTGCTTATGGTGAGCGTTAATAGCTTCCATACAGTCCCTACTACGTTTTTGACGTCGTCGGAAGCTCGATATCATTCCTTTAATTTCTTCCGCCTATTGAGCATCACTTATTTGGAGCGAGAACATAATAATAGATTTGGCTTAACTCCAAAGCCATTTATTAGCTGCTTTCAATGCATTTTGAAATGACAAACTTCATATTTTGCTTTGTCTGATCTGATACTGACAATAATATTTATTTATTATTCATGGCGAATGGTTGCCAAATGCAATATAAAATATATGCAAATCGTTTAGTAATATCGACTGTACGCTATTTTAACTCATGTGATATTATAAATATGAATAGAATATAACCATGCAACTATAACGCATGCATGTATGATGTTTATCGAATGCAACCGGATTCTTCAATCTGCCAATTCTAGTGGTTAGTGCTGCCAGGGTTATTGGTTGCTGGAGGCACGTAGTTGGTAAACTTTATTCGTTTTCCGTGATGATAAGGGATTTTTTATTCTATGCTCTCATTAAATATATGTTTCAACTCTTTGTTTCAACGAGCTAGAGATTTCATTACATGTTTGTATGTGTTTCGTTAAAAACTCCACACCGTTGAAATGTGTGTGACTTGATGTCAGCCATGAGTCATTTGCATGCTATATATCACATCCATAAGAAAGTAAATCCAGGAACTAAGTTGCGAAAAGCTAATTTATACATCCACAATCAACAAGTCAACGTACGTTGTATCCGTTCCAACAGTGAGTAGGTCTGTAGCAGATAGATTTGGCTTAACATAATAATATATAATAAAAAGAATATAAAATTATAATATAATAATAATATACACTGAAAAAAATCCACATGGCGCCCAGAGCCATGTAACATAGCGCATTATTTATGGCGCCATACGCTATGTACATAGTACTATAATCCTCAACGCCATGTACTATAGTTCTCCACGCCATGTACTATAGTCCTCCACGCCATGTAATATAGTCCTCAATGCCATATACATGGCGTGGAGGACTATAGTGTATGGCGTGGAGGGCTATAGTGCATGGCGTGGAGGACTATAGTGTATGGCGTGGAGGGCTATAGGCATAGCGTCTGCTCCTATGTACTTTTCGCCATGTATTATGGCGTGTGGCGCTATATTTTATCACTATCCCTAAATCGACTATGTACATGGCGCCAGAAGTCTATAAATTATGGCGCCTGGCGCCATGTGTTTTTTTCAGTGTAGAATAGTTTTTTTTAAAAAAAACGATGCATTATTGATTGTATTTTTACAAGTCAAACTATTTCCATTTATTCCGTGTATTTAATTTTCCGTAGTATATCATTGGCTTTATCAAGGACTATATTTGCTCTGACATACCCATACGTGAGTGTGCCTTTTTTAATGCACGCACAACATTGCTCTCTCACAAAAATTCCGCTCAGTGCGCCCCTTGCTACCGCACTCACAACCGAAAAGCCTTAAGCGCCGGACACAATGGTCCATTCCATTCCAGAATAAACGTCAAAGTTGGCGGCATAGAAAATGTACGAGACTGAACACATAAGGTTGGAATGGAATGGAATGGAATGTAAAGGACGAGTTGACCAACTTTCAACTTTTCTGGATCAGAAGAGTATTATTATTAATACTAAAAAAAAAATTTGCGGTGGTTTTTGTTTATACAAGGGTACAAAACTTATTAGCATTCCAAATAACTATAGAAAATTGCTATCGATTCTAAAATAATCACGCAAAACTGAAATTTTAAAACTACAAGTAAATTGTTGCACACTAAACGGAATGGAGACTAGTGATGGGGAATTTCGTTACTTTTGAGTAATGATAACGAATCATTACTTTCAATCGTAGTAATCATTACTTTTATATCGTTACTTATTACTATTACTACTATCTGCGAGGACAACTCAGAAAAATGTGTATCTTTAAGACAACAACGGAAAATATGTACTCTTATGAGCATGTCATTCTTAAAAGATTTAAAAAAGATTCATTAGTAAGAAAACAATTTTATTTTTAAGAATATAAAAAAATCGCTCTTGACAAATACCAATAGAAAAGGAATTTTATACCAAGCTTAATGAAAATTTAAATATTTTTTATTTGAATTTAAAATAAACCATCATCCGCAAATATTTTGGTCTTCGTCTACTCCGCCTGTCCGATATTATCTGGCCTGTTTTTGGAAATATTCACACACACAGAAGTTGCTGGTACTCCTAAATATTTTTTCGCGAGCTTTCCTAATCTTGGATAAATTTGTGGCCTTGTTTTCCACTATGTAAGAGGATTTTGATTCCTCCGATTGTTGGGCTCTTCACTGAATTGTCATATTTAAATGAGGGTCTCCCGGATGTTGGAGTTGATCTGGCACATGCAACTATTGTTTCGAATACAGACCACAATCCAATCTCCTCATCAGGTCTAGTTGTTGTGCTTGGGATTGAACTGGCTGTAGATTCTTTAGTCCCAAGATCATTACTTGAAGTTTGAATGACATCAACTGAAGCTTACATGTTAGTTTGTTCAGCTCCTTCCTTCAGTTCATCCTTCCCTTTCACTACAGTCAAAGCTGATTCATCGCCGAACTTATACTTTTTGAAACGCAGGTTTAAGTACGTTGCTTTGGTAAAATTGGAGTGGCACTAAAGCTTTCGGAATTTTCGTTCAAATTACCAATGTCGAAAAATTTGCTAAGATGGGACCAACTAACCCTGTTGTTATCTCTATGAATTTTCATCGATACCAAACTTTTCCTGACTAATCTTAAACAGTCGATTCTCCACTTCGCCTCACTGAAGCATGAAGTTTGTCGAAAATTTTATTAAGAAATGTAAAAAAAAAAGAATGTTTCGCTTATTAAACATGCACCCACTAGGGGGCCAACCTCCTCGGCAAGGCTGGGCATGAGTCCAGCGGCATCTTACCTCCCGCGGTCTCGTAAATTTTACAACCCCGGTATGGTTGGAGATACCCTCGTGGCGACCTGCAGTCACGAGGAGGGCCTCAGCACAGCTGGAGAAGCCAACTGGCGAACCAAAAAGGATCTCAAGCTTTTAATCTTTAGCACTTTAAGTGCTACTTTCAATTTTTCCGGACGGTTTTCCGGCGGATTTTATTTTGCCGCATCTTCGAAACTAGGCCGCTTTTTCCCAGACTTGTATGAAAATTTGGCACAAAAGAACTCAGAAAGGTCACCGAATTCGCCCTAGACAAAAAAAAAACTATTTTGGAAAAAAGGACGTTTTTACCCAATTTCCCCTACCAAAATTTTTTTTCGCCCTTAAAATATTACTCTTGTACTCCCCGATCACTTTCAATCATCGAAAGCGCTGTAAAGTCATTTTTTGCCAAACTATGGCCAAAAAACCCCTTACTCCCCTACAAAACCGAAATTTTTGTACCACAGCAATAGGTCTTGGCCCGTTATGTCCCAAACCACTCTAACCCAAAATTGGCCGATTTTGTCCGATTTCAGCTACTTTTACCCTAACAAGTTTTTGAATATATGAATAAAATACTTCCAAGTACGAAAACACTTGACAGTACGAAAATACTCGATACAAAGATACGCGATACGAAAATACTCGATACGAAAACACTTGCAAGTGCGAAATACTCGTGATAACGAATTCAAAAGCCATCAAACATCCAGCAATCGAAATCGTTACTCATTTCATTCCTTACTTTGTGAATCGATCACGAATTCAAAAGTAACGATATGGTCAGCAAATCGTTACTCATTTCATTCCTCAATGGAACGAAAAGTAACCATTACTTTGCACACGTAGAGAGTAGAGACCGGTCTCTACATCACCCCAAACTTGGATATCATTGCTGCCCGTTGACTCGGTAACGAAATACATTTTGTGTGTCGTTTGGCCTTAGAACGACGAAGGAACGATTGTGAAAAAAGTAATGGTTACTTTCGTTTTCCGGTAATGATTACTTCTCATTACTTTGAGTAACCATTACTTTTAAGTCGTTCATTACTTTTTGAACACCACTAATGGAGACTATGTGTTCAGTTTGCTGGAATGGACTTGAGCTGGAGAGTGCTGGATCGGAATGGAATGGAATGTGCTGGAGCATTGTGGCCCGCGCTTTATGTTGTATGTTAACGCTGTGAACGCCAGATCGGCGTAAAAGCGTGCAACGGGCAACACTGAAAGAAACGTCAATGTCAGTTTGATCTGTGTCGGGGACTAAGAGCATTGACTTTCAGTCAAATTTTTTCAAATAAAATTTGAAAATTTTTCGACGTATTCGGTGGAAACGTACATCTACGTGTGTGCGCAATCATTTGTGTCGGTTTCGCGAGTAAATTAGCGGTAAAAAATTATAAAATAGTGCGATAGTGAAGTGCCGCGTTCTAGGCTGCAAAAGTAGCTACCGAAGTGCTTCGCAGGTGATATCGTATTTCGGGGGTGAGTAAAATTAGCCTTTAGCATCAATTTCGTATAGTTTTTGTGTGAAATCATAATTAATTTCATTCACAAAAAGCATTTTAATCTCCACTCGCCGATTCGGGGAAAGAAATGTCAAACGACGTTCAAAATGGCGATCTCTCGTGGTTTTTACCACGATCACCGAAGTTAAGCAGTGTTGGGCGTGGTCAGTACTTAGATGGGGGACCCTTAGAGCCGTTTCACATGAGACACTCGGTGTCCGGCCACTGAATCCTCAGCCACTGTTTTTGTATAGAATTGTGGCCCAGACACTGTGGCTCTGTGTGTATGGTCTCATTTATTTCAATGCCCCGGCAGTGGCTAGAGACACAGTCAGGGCCGGTTCTTCTATATATGCACATGGTGCTTTGAATCCAGGCGGCAGCATAAGACAAGCACAAAAGGCGGCAAAATAAAATATATAATTCAAGAATAAAATATCTTCCTCTAAAATATGTACCATATAACCTTTATCTATATGTAAAATAAGTTGGAGATATTAAATTTTCAGTTTATTTATTTTCCGCTTACGGTAACACCTTGCGTGTGCACCTGTAGGGTTGTTTACTATAAAACCATCCATACACCATAAGATTAGCTGACGCAATTCTAGAATTCATCAAATGCTTGTATAGAAATTTGTGTATACTAGAAAAAAATATGCTACCAGATTCGCATCATGTATTGCATGTTAAAACAACAAAATGTTTTTTGCATATACGTATTCATACCGAGAGTGTGAATGAACCCGTTTTGACTTCGAGGTGGGGTGCTTATCTCTCATTCACAGCAAGTTCATTTGGTGCACTTTCAAATCGCGCTCCGATGCCGCCTAAGGCGCCGTACCAATGGCACCCTATGCGTCAGAAGAGATCAAAGCATAATTGCGTGTAACAAAAGGAGATGGGTATGGAGCACTTGTGCGCCTTGACTGATCATCGTAGATGAACTCGAAGGAGAAAATAAAAAATAAAAATATTATTTTTGGTTCACGGAGGAGAAAAATTGAGACTGATTCATTTAGAGACATTGTATACGGTTAGAGATTAGTGTTGTCACTTGGATTTGTCATTTCTTGAGTGTAATGAAAATTTCAGTTTGGAAAATTAGATTTGAATGATATGAAAAATCATTTTTATTTTATGGATGAATAGTTGTAAACCTATGTTTTCGTCCAAATTAAAATGTAACGGAAATTTATCACAAACGTGCATTATAGGAAACTGGAAAATGTTAATAATTTTCCCCTAGATTGGCTTATTAATTTTATTTCTTATTAAATAATTATTTTTTAATAAGATCGTACCCATATTTCTCTCCCTTCACATGATCACAAAGCTGTAAAAACAAAGAACCCGTAAGCATGATTGTAACTGCACTAAAAAACAAAATCGTTGAATACATCAAAATAAGTAAATACATGTGCAATTATAGTCGATTTGACACCAGATTACCTTTGGTAATCAGCTTCGCACACTTTAAAAAGGAGTATTTAATAACAAAAAGCAGTTTAAAGGATTTTCAGAAGCAAAATATACGACCGTAAGAGGACTCACAATTTGAAATGAATTAATGAACAATGGGCTATAAATTGCAAATCTATGACAAAGGCTCCAATATAGAGCGCAGGCAATATAGCGTTCAAAATTTAACAAACACCTTCAATTTGGTTGTCAACGAAACAGCGAACGGTTTTTTTTTTTTTTTTTTGATACAATAGGTGTTTTTGACCTTGTCAAACAGTTTTATGTATTTTTTCAGTTCTATGAATAGTTGGCGCATTCTCCAGACGTATATTGAGGGCTTAAGCCCTTATATGATACAAGATTTGATAATTCACTTAACGCCTTTAATCTCCTGATGCAAAATCTATTTGATACATACGAAGCGTTAGGAGCTTTAGAGGAAAGTAAATTGCTAAAATTTAAGTTTATTGTTAGCTTAATAGTATAGTAATTTGGATAAAATCAATATTGCGACCAGATTGATTTAAAGCCACTCCCTATATCTAACCACCACTAAGAATAGTTCATAGCCAACTTTAAATTTTTTGGTGGAATATCGTAGCAACTCAGGATTTGAAAGTACACCTGTTACTGCAAGAAAATCGAATTAAATTTAGATGTATCATGTAGGCCGAATAACCAAAGCTAGTCATCCCCCACGTTCTCAAACCTGCCCAAAACATCAATTTGGAGGACTTATAGCAGTGTGCTCCATATAGTATATTTGCAGACCCTGAGCTGAAGGCGGCAAATTCTTCCTATGCACCAGGCGCTAAACACATTAGGGCCGGGCCTGGACACAGTGGCCGGACACCGAGTGTCTCGTGTGAAACGGGCCTTAATATCACAAGTGCGGCTTACTTTGAAGAGGGAGTAGAATAAAAAAAAATTAATGTTCAAATGAAAAGTAGGGAAAATCGAACGCAAACAGGAGATTTCCAGTGATAAGCAAATGATTGGTGAAATAAAAAAGAGGACGGTATTTACAAGTGTGTACCAGGTATACTTAAACTTTCTATACAAGATTATGTGATTCGGAAAAAGTATTGGTGAATATTTTATGTGTTCGCTGTGCTGTTTCAGGCTTTGTGTATGACTCTCCATCAGTTCAATAAGGCATTCGAATTGTCGCTTGTCTTTCCAATAAGAAAATCGATCTAAAATTTTGTCCGTTAAGAATAAGCTTTGTATCTGTTTTTCTCCATTGTTAAAATTTTCGCTCGAAAGAATGACGAGATAATGGAGACTTGTAAAAATTTACCTTCACGATTAACTCAGTACCAGCCTTTACTTTTTAAGGCTGGTACGTTGCTGGTCAATTTTCAATTATTATAAAGACATTTGCACAATTCAATGTTCAAATTCAAACACCAAATGTCACTTTGTAGCTCGAAAGTCTGAGCTCCACATACTAAATTGGCGTGAAATGATTGTAGACATGAACGCAACAAAAACAACCAATCAAACATAGAACACCCCAAAAATTAACACAAAACAACAAAATCACAAACATACGAGCCAAAAATTTATCAGAAAACGGCTAACGGTTATGGCGAACACGTAGTCGATTTTAACCGCACTATTCAAATAAAAATATATAAATTATCTTAAAAACAAGATTTTTTTACTTTTTTTTCATGACTCATGATCCAAACTTCGTCAAAATCCTTCTTTTTTTTCAAAATATCAATTTATATCTTCTGACCACAGTCACTTGATATTATCAAGTGACTGAAAATCTCACTTCACGTGACGCTCGTCACTTCATGTGGCTCTCGGAATAGCCGACAGATCGAAAATGTCAATTGAGATGAGATGAAGTCACCTCACGTGACTCTCAAAATACGTCACGTGAGGTGACTCTCAGAATAGGGCCCAATATTTCACTCGAAATTTCAAATACGCAAAAATTAAACATTTTGAAATGCCGCATCTTATTCTTAATCCCCAGAATGAAAGGGAAAATTGAAATCGCTTACTCCTTTGGTTTGTCCAATTGCCATCAATCGCGGGGGCTATTGGTGGAAAGTGATACCGCCAATGTCGACTCCAGATTCAACATAAATTTTCGATGTTTCAGTGAATAACTTTCAAAATTTTTAAACATTAATCAACAATCAATTTAAATTCCATGAAATTATTCTAAATTTGTTTAAAACGCTCTTATGTAATATTAGCTTTAAACAGAATCTATCAACGAGGCAAACTCGGTTAAGAATATAATTTTATATATTTAATATTGTTTTAGCACTCCAGCAATTGATTTAAAAAAAAAAAATATATTTTTCTAAACAGATTCACATGCTGAGAAAACAGATATTTTAAGGTTTCCAAAAAAAAACCAAACTTAATTGTAAACAGGATCTGTTGAGAAATTTATTCAACACTCCAGCCTACATTCGACCCAATTTCGGTAAATAGCTCAAGCATTTTTCTTCGTTGCGCTGAAGTCGAGATACAAGTATTTGCGTATCATTCTCATCTTTTTGAAATCAATACAAATAAAAAGAATACTACAGCTACCATATACGGTTATTCTATTATCCACTCACTACCATACGATCATTCGTTCGTTCAGTCATGGTGGTATATTACTTTATATACACAATTCAGTGAGTAGGTTTTTTGTAATGCAAAAAATAGACGATGATGATAAATATTTAATTTTCATCATTATCATTCAACACTTATTAGAAAGATAAACGTACATATGTAAATTTGCTCAGATTTATCGTGCCGGTTCTCTTCGTTTTTACTTTGTCATGATTCTAATTGAAAATTCTGAAAATATTGCATGCAAGTACAACGATCCACTTTGACTAATTCGCACATTCACCTGCTGGTGATGATGGTGGTGGTTGATAATAAGTACTAAATTATTTCACGTGATTTTCAAGTTGTCTCATATATTTTGTAAGAAAATATTTCTGGTTTTGACATTTATTTGTGTTTTCAGTTTTTGATGCGCAGTTTCGTTCCGATTGAATTAGTTTTTTAACCAACCGCCCCAATATGATTCCTTCCGAAACGTTCAAACAAAGAGAATAAAATTAAATAGTGGTCAAGAAGACATAGGGAGGAATCAGATGGTGACAGTGGGGGAAACGAACGCTGTCATGGTAAAACCAGCTCCGGGGAAGATTTATGCAGAGGTCTTGGGGGTAATCAGCCAAAGCATCTCTCCGGATGAAACTGAGATGCTTGTAAAACGTATAAGATAGCAAAAGGAGTGATAATTACATAGCCGCGCTAAATTGTAGAGGAATCGATCCGGGGGTCCGTAAATGATCAGTTCTGAACCCGTTTTTTATTTGCTTTACCTCTGTACCTGCAATTAAGCTTCACCAGACGGCCCACCATTAGGGTAGTAGGCGCTGATCGTCAGCCAACGTCGACTTAAGCAAACATGAGCATGCCCATTCTACTCCGGTCTGGCAGTTTGTGCTCGGGAGCAGGTCTAAACACCATACTGGTGGATGCTAGGCCTATCCACACCTCTTCTGCACTAAAGGGTACAGCACCCGGCCTGAAACACGGCTCCATGTCGCCAAGGAGGTGTCTCTTTAACTAACCAAGCGCCAAGAGAGCTACTGCCTAAGTGGAATACAGTAGCCCTCATGGATAGGCTCTAAACAACAACCCCCGCGATGCTCTCACTAGGAGGCCAACCTCTACGGTAAGGCTGGACTCGAGTCCAGGGGCTCCTTACCTCCCGCGGTACCGCTATGTTTGATAACCCCGGTGTCGGGTTAGCGGCCTTGACTGCGTCGAATCTGCAGACACAGCCAAAGCCCTCCGTAGATGATCAGGAAGACGTGAAGCTTATGGCTTCTAGAGTCAAGATCGAGCATCTGGGCCTTGATTGCCTTACAGTCAGCGAGGAGATGATATCCACCATCAAACGCGAGGCTGGAGTGGAGAGGAAGAAGCCGATGAGGTGAAAACCACGATCTGAATCCCTAGTTCAAGGGAACAAAGAAGAGCTGTGGTGCAGCAGGATAAGGCACCGGAATCTAAGATTTTCAAGTCTGCTCAAGTGCGAGTAGCGACGATAAGAGCTCGAGTGCGAAGATTGGCTGAAGCGGCACGTTGCTACCGTTGCGTGGGCTACCGCTACACAAGGCATAGCTGCAAGGGTCCGGACGGGAACGCGAATTATTGAGAACGTGGACTGTTCTGCGGAAACTCAGTGCATATTATCCTCCGATAAGCATGGCTCAAACAGCACCAAATATCCTATGCCAAGAAAAAGCAGGGAAGGACATGAGAATCTTCATGAGGAATAAAAGCGCCAACTTGCAGGCCCTGTGAGGAGGTTAACTCAGATCTGTGGAACGATGGGTACAAATTGGTTGCCCGCAGACTCGGCTGTTTGCAGCCTAACATTCTCATGGATGTGAAATCCATGGAGCGTATCGTTGGTTTCAGCGCATCAGCCTAGGACAGATGATTCTATCATCGACAACCAGATGGAGCCAGGTGGATGGACGAGGAGCTGAACAGTGCAGTGGCCAGGACGAGGAAAGGAAAGGGCATGATGGAGTTTCGGTCGATGCGAGTTCTATATTTGCTCAACATACCCTGAAAACTTTTTACAAACTGGCGGGTTTCCTCGTGCATATTTGTTATTATTACGTCGATAGTTTTTCGATCAGTGTTGTTATAGGACTCCACTAGGGGTGTTTTATCCAGTAATGGTCCGGGTGACGACAAAGGAGTATCGGTTAACTTTTGGGATATGATTGAGCAAGTGGTTGAAGTTGGCATTTGACAGCTGCTAGTTGTTACCGTTGAGTTCGTGTTAACGCTAAACTGTGTGAAAACAAGATTGCGGGGCTTCGTTTATAACTGAGACATTGCCAATTTCGCTAGAGTGCTTGGGTTTTGCGACAAAAGTAGTTTAGACTTGGCCTACTTCGCTAATGAGTTTGAATTTTTTAATTCCGGTAGGTTGACACTTATCGAATTCGATCGTGAATATTTGAAAGCTGGTGAGCCTACGGGACTAATTGGACTTCTTAAAGATCCACCATGACAATAGTTTATCGCATATCTTAAGTTTTCCGAAGAATATAATTCTTTTTCGCACAAGATGCAAGTGTAAGTGGGTTAACCTCCTTCGCTGTTCGGAATTGCTTGACCACATGTTTTCAGAAGGAGATTTTTAATGATTGATCGTTCTGGATTCTGTGGATGATTCATACTTTTACCCGAACTTGTACTCGTATTTCCGTTGTTACTGAACTGGAAAAAGTTTCAATTAAGATTCGTTTTTTGGTCGAATCAATCTGTTCGCCAACTTTCGACAAGTTTAGTGGCTGCAATGAACCCGATTCAGTTAGCTACATGTGCTGTTGATGTAATTGTTTAGCACCAAGCTGGGTTTGTTGATGATGATGTTGTTGTGGCAATAGTGCTTGTTGAATTGTAGATTTCTGCCATGGATGAATAGAGGCCATGGATGAATAGAGGCCACAGGTGGTCCACAGTACTGGTGATTTGCTGACGATTGAGCCTGCAGTTGTTGGTGCTGTTGATCGGATTGTTGCTGTTGTACTTGATGTTGATTTTGTTGTTGATGCTGTTGTTTCAAGTCGCGGCGGAGCACCAACCTCATCTATTATTGGATTTGTATAACTCTTCTTTAGCCAAGAAGATCCGAGGACGGAATGAGAAGAAGGTATGTCACCTCAGGCTCGACACAGTGGTTAATCTTAGGACCTGAATTCTGCAACATCATGTACGATGATCTGCTGGAAATGCTTGCAGATGTGTTTTCGCAAGATTACGCTAATAATGTCAATGTTTGTCAATTTTTCACCAGGCCCGGTTACTTCAGGAAATACCTGAGCATAATGGGCAAAATGAGTTCGCGAATTTAAGCCGCATCGTTGAATTTACATTCTGTCTGCTCGCACCAGAGACTATCGTCGCTGCAATGCTGCAAAACAAGGAGAACTGTCATGCTGTTTCAACATACGTTGAGAAAGTAGAAAGTGTACCGACCCATGAGCTGTGGTAGTTGAAGTCCATGGGCAATGATAGGCCCGACCAACTTTGCTCAAGCGGTTCCTGCCTCGAAACTTTGTCGGCTTTCAGATGGAGTTTTTTTTTAGTGAGTCAACCCTCACATACCCTGCGGTCGCATAGGTCACACGGATATCTGGTAAACAGATTTCTTTGGTTATCTATACTAGAGGTTAAATGTGATGCATAGACTTAAATTTCCCATTAGAATTTTCAAAAGATCAATTTTTTTTCATATTCTGAATTTCTAAAATTCAAAATATCAAATATTCAGCGAGTTATAGCACTCAGTCGAAAGCGCAAAGGCAAGCATACTAGAAACTTGTCAGGTAGCCCGGCCGCTCGGGGTGGAGCGACCTTTATTTCCAAACACCTTTGTATAATTGTAGTCCTCGGTCCTGCAACTATCGTGTATGCGTCTAGTCAGTGGTGGAGAGAGCGAAACGAACGTTATTTCAACAAGTTACGTGTACAAAGGTTTAAGTCCTCCAAACACGGGGCTTTCCGTCTGAAATCGACTGAAAGCATGCACAAAAAGTATGCTGTTTTTCATTCCCAAAGTTTGCAATTGCTCGCTTGCTACTTCGCCATATTTTGGTTTCACAAACAATATGTTTTTTTCAGTCGGAGTTAAGGCCATGAGGAGAACAATAGGATCTACATCTTCACCGACTATTGCTACTTTGTCACACGTAAAGGATTCAAAAAAAAATTAAATAAAAATGTGTCAGCATCAATGGATGCTTGTTCTGTTTCAACTCCATGGATGGTAAGAGCAATTATTAGGAATGAAATTAGTCTCGATTTATTCTTTTCGTTAGAAAGAAAATCATCCTGTTTGACTGTTACTACTGTTTTTTCTCCAAAGTTTATGTCAACTGAGCTCTTTACATAGCAGGAATGACGAGCTCCTCGACAGTTTTAGACAAAAACGGTATCTTTAGCACCCTATAACTCGGGAGCCATTACAAATAAAAGAAAAATGTGGACAATCATTTTTGTTGTAAATTTAATAAGCTTTAATTATGTATATAGTCAACTTTTGCCTCCGACCAACGGTTCTCGAGATATTAGCGAAAAATCAAAAAAAGTGCTCTGTTTTCGCTAATTGCCGCTAGAGCTCGCTTTATATCCTTGAGAACTTTTGGTATATTCGTTCCTAGGTCCGCATAATTCAATGTGCAAAGTTTCAAAACTTTCGGATTTTTCCGCAGGTTGGGTCATTTTTTGAGATTTTTTGACTGAAAGAAAAGAATAAGGAAAGAAAAAAAACTTTCGGGAATAGGGAATTTGACTAATAAGGTTCTAAAAAATCTCAAAACATATTATGCCTTGATTATTCGAAGGTACTTAAATAGTATTGATGATATGAAGAAAGACATAATGGCTACTTATAATCATATTTTTTCAACAAAAGAAAACCCCGAATCATGAAAACTGCCCAACTGGAGCCAAGATCTGGTGCAAGTGATAGAAAGCAATCGCTTTAGGAACAGATTCGAAGCTGGAAAATTTAAATCCCGTACTTGGTGATGAGATGAAGCAGCATCTTCTACTAATTTATCAGGATTTGTCCAGGGATGACTTATTAGAACTATGCTTGGGTGGCAATACCCAGAATGCCAATAAGAGCTTCAGTTCGACAGTTTAGCAATTTTCTCCAAAGCATTTAAATTCTTAGCTGAAAATCATCGAAATTCCAGCTTACATTGCTGCTGGCATTTTCATCCTGGGAATAATGACCGAAAAAAAGTGTTGGCTCCAATTGCAAAGTTTTCGCCTAAACAACTGATGAGGCGCGAGTATCAAGGCAGAACCAGTCATAACCAGACAAAAGCAGCTCGTATAGCCCGAAAACAGCAGCAAATTGAAGAAAATCAACTAAGTCACTAAAGTCACTAAAACTAAGACCTTTATTGTATTGAAAATTTAAACGCGATTATCTCGAAACTACATTTTCGAAAGCTGCTCGTGTTGTTACTCAAAAAGTTCTTGATAAATTTGGTTGAAAATTTGAAAGGAGTTAGAGTCTACAGTGTACCAATAATGTCTTCGTACAGCAGCTATTTGAAACTCAAATGGTAAAATACAATAAATTGTTGCAAAAAATTTGAAAAAGTTTTAATGCAAATTTATTCATTAAACATTTTTATTTAAGGGGCGAAAATAGAGCCAAGCTATGCAAAAAAAACTTGTAGAATCGGTGCCACACTAAAGGCTACCCAACTAAATATTGACAAAAAATGTATCTATAGTTTTTAAGATTTTTCATAAACTTTTTAGTAAGTGTACGAAGACTTTATTGGAGGCAAATTTTCGACTTTGTTTTATTTTTAGTTAATAACTTTGTAAAGAATAATTTAAATGGATTAGTTTTTGTTTCTAAATTAAATAAAAATGTTTAATGAATAAATTTCTTGCAACAATTTATTGTTTTTTATCACTTGAGTTTCAAAAAGCTGCTATACGAAGACATTATTGGTACACTGTATGTTAGTATCGAAAGGAAAAACCAAAAGGTTCGTACATATCGCATAAATAAATCATATTTTCAGGGTAAAAATTGTCGAAAAACAGTTGAAAATTTGCGTATATTATTAAAAAGCCTCCTGAATGTTCAATTTAATACTTTTTATGATTTTTTGGGTTTATCCTTCGCCTGAACATGTCACTAATTCAAGGAAAGTTTTAGTGAATACTTCCTAGTCCAGGCCTTCCAGGTAGTTTTAAATGTTGAAGCACCACGGTGGTCTGGCATTGTTTTGGCCATACAATTAATTTATTATGTACATTCTCATATTTTGGTGTACCTCGCTTCAAACCCACAAGTTAAAACCTATTATTTTTTGAGATAAAATGTTCCAATAAACTTAAAACTTAGTTAAAGTTTATTCCTTAATTCTTACAGATGTTCTTCAAAAACTGTTCACGCTTGCAGTGTGGCTTTCAATGAAAAGGCAAGGCATATTCCTATCCGGATAATGTGGGTGCCAGGACATAGTGGGGTCAAAGGAAACGAAAATTCAGGAAACTGCTCAAGCTCAGCAGAAACTGCTTGAGAGCTACGGCCGGCCTGCTTACAGGGCATTGCCTTACCGCATCTCATGCGAACAAAATGGGACTGACATCTAGCAATTTACGCAAGAGGTGCGAATTGGAAGAGGCTACCATCGAGCACACCCTCTGCGATTGTCCAGCCCTAAACAATAAACGCCTCAAGATTTTTGGTTCTTACTAATTTCAAAAGTTCTCAGAGGTGGCTAGTACCGTCACGTTGAGTCAGCTGATTCAGTTTGGCGACTCGGTCACTTGACAGCTCTAACAAGCCAGCGGAGGGTGGCAAATGGGCCCAAACTGGCGGCCTAATGCTAGCCGAGTACCCAGCAATATTAGGCTTATTCCTTAATGTAAATAAGTGTATTTTTGAAATCAAAACTTATTTTTGAGCTCCATAATCACAAATTTCAATATTGGAATTATATCTTCATCTATTTTACATCTTCACCTCAAATATCTTCAGCAATTAGGAAGACGTTCCACATGTATCTATCAGTATTGAGACTTATTTATCAATCCAATATACCCAGTCGATTGTGAAATATCTTTGAACCTTAGACACAGGTAAGTTTTCTAAAGATTATTACATCACAAATTCTTAATACAAAACGAACTATGAAATACAAATCTCTCATGTCTCATTAAATCTTAGGTGACGTTAAACATTCCCATGCCACATTCGATTGAGCTAGATTCGATTAGAAATCAACAACGCGATTTAATAGAATACAATTAATTTTCCCTCTCTAGATGTTTCACATAGAAATGGGATTTAATGACTATTTATTATCTAATCTATCAGAAGCATCAGAATTCATCTTAACGCGCTTGAAGTTAATTCATTAAGAGATAATTTGTCGTATTCTGTGCATGTATTGGAAAATTAAGACGGATTCATTTGAAAATCAATGCAATAAATACTTTCATAGGCATAATTTAATATCAAACAAGTGATTAGAGAAATTAATTGTACATTCCATTATAATTAATGAAAAGAAATATTTTTTCAGTCAGGATAATTCTTTTGAATTTAAAATCATTTGGTACGAATTTAAGTCAGTCTTATATAACGAAATGTGTACGTCATTTGGTCATGGGACTTCGCGCGGATTTCAATCAACCACAAGATTAATCAGGAGAGTCCTAATACATAATCGTTAATAAAGTTGATTGTATATATACTCTGCGGTTCTGTCCTTAAATCCATCTAATTTATGCACATGTGATGCTTGAGAAGATATTAACTCATATTCAGACTTGCCATTTTGTCACCTAATACAAACAAAAAACCAATATCGCTAACACACAGCCAGCGTCGTACAAACGAATAGTATCTTTATTTTGTCTAACAGCGTCAAAAAGGTAAATAATGGCCTACAAAGAGAAATACCAAAACAATTATTTGGTCAATTTTGCAAAACAGCATTTTTACGCCTTACATATTTGTTGGAATATGAAATAGCGAGAAAAAAGAAGAAAAGAAATAAAAAAAACAACTGCTGAATGTTAACAATAACCTTGACTTTGACTCATCCGAATTGTCGTGTTAATTGCTACCTACTTAAAACTTAAACACAAATCGAATGAGCAACGCGAATTTATAATCGTTACTCTCCAAAGTGCGATGTTTGAAGCGGAGGACTTAATTTGCTGTGAAAATGATGGTAACTTGCCTATAAATGGCCAATTTCAATAATAACGTTGCCAATTGATTTTCCAAATATTTCGATAATTATTTTTTGAGAATATTTGAATACGTATTGCTCATACACCTAATATCGCTGGGAATGTGAATTAATGTGCTACGGCGTTAAATATGCAATTGTGATGGATGATGTGAGTCGTCGAAAAGGCACTCTAAGGCTATTACCAACTTCTCGAACCTTTGTCTTTCATTGTTTAAGTACGTATAATACTAAGAAGAAACCATTATGTATTTTAAATGGCTTAAATGATTGAATGGTTGAGTCACTTTGTCGATACTGTCATACACGCATCGATTCCTACCACGATCGTTGTGAACGTTGGTACGTCACTTTTTTTGTCAAATAAAAATAAAACATATCGATCGTACGTGACGCACGTCAGTCAACCAGGCTTGAAGTCCCAGATAATGCCTACTGAATATATGTCGGTGCCCTTGAATGCTGAACGTGATGTTCTGAAAAATTAGTGTCCGTCTGCTACTTACAATTGCAAAAGATTTATCTTTATAATGCAGAATACCCGTATTTACTATTCTCTTTACCACTCATTAATTCGCATGATTTTTTTATGTCACGGAATTCGATTGCGTGGATTTTTATCTTATTTGAGTTCTCATAAACAACTTGATTGATATATATTAGCCAGAATGTAGGGGATGATGACAAAGCAAACGATTATTCGATATTACTTGTTCAAATTACTAGCATACGGGGCATTTCACGTGAAGCGGACAACGAAAAAACGTCGAGGCTCTGGATTTCGTTCATATTGCGCATAATGGTACTTCTAGAAGATAAAAACGTGGACACACAATTTTTGGGTTCTATGAGTTTTAGTTGCCGAGTTATGGGCTTCTGAAAAATGGATGAAATTGATGAAAGGTTTTTTTGGAAGCGTATTCAAGGATTTAAAAAAAATCTAAAAAAAAAAACCTCAAAAATACTGATTGCTGTAGAAAAATAACTGTTCTTTTTAATTTTGAAATTAGATTTGAAAACCGGAAGTAAACATTTCTGTAAAACCGGAAGTAACAATTTCAACTCGTTTTTTGAATAAATTGGACCAGGTTAATTTTGCTTATTTTTATGGCAAAACAAAGCTAAAAGTATTTTTATTTTATCATAAAAGTTTTAGAATGGGATGGCCAGTACTTTAAGAGGTAGGTGAATTTCAATACACATAAGTCGTATGAAGCGTGGTACCGGGAGCTTGATTAGGACAGCTAGTGAGTGTGAAAACCAAAAATTTGTAATAAAACTATTATATATCACTCATATCAATTACATAAAGAAGATAAAATACTAAAAATCGCTAATGCTAATTTACTTAAGGGGAAAAATTACTTGTTTATGGAAAATTAATTTATTTCACAATTTTTACAATTTTATTCTCGTTTCTTAAACTGATTCTTTTATTTATTACTGGCTGTGTTTCTACGATCATTTTATTTCTGCGGCTTCCACATACGTACATATAAGATGGAATTTTTGGTATTTTTCCTAGGTCTATAACCTTCCGATGAAATTTCAAATCGCAAGGATTGAAACATCGACAGCCGCACCGAGACATAATACACATAATTAAGACTGTTTAACTTATCAATGAAAGTAATGGTCACTGCAAGTGCTGAATAATAACTCACAAAATAACGGAAAATTCGAAATGGCTTGGCACAATATATATTATATGGGCATCATATACATTAAATAGGTTTTTATGAGAAAACAAAACCTTTTTCAACTAAAAGCTGGCGCTACTAATCCTATTTCGATATCAATTTTAATTTTTGAGCCAACTAGCTGTCGTAAGCAAGCTCTCGGTACCACGCCCCATGCGACTTGTATGTGTTGAAATTCACCTACCTCCTAAACTACTGGCCATCCCATTCTAAAACTTTTATGATAAAATAAGAATACCTTTAGCTTTGTTTTGCCATAAAAATAAGCAAAATTAACCTGGTCCACATTATTCAAAAAACGAGTTGAAACTGTTACTTCCGGTTTTCAAATCTAATTTTAAAATTAAAAAGAACAGTTATTTTTCTGCACCAATCTGTATTTTTGAGGATTTTTAGATTTTTTTTTTTAATCCTAGAATCCGCTTCCAAAAAAAAACCTTTCATCTATTTCATCAATTTTTCAGAAGCCCATGATTCGGCAACTAAACCTCATAGAAACCAAAAATTGTGTATCCACGTTCTTATCGTCTAGAGGTGCCATTATGCGCAATATGAACTAAATCCAGAGCCTCGACTTTTTTTCGTTGTCCGCTTCACATGAAATGCCCCATACATTTATACAATTAAGAAAGTAATTTGGGTTAAGGTAGAGGTGAATTTATTGTTTGGGTCATTCCACGGAAAATCGACCAACGATCTTTTATCGCTATCGTCAGATTTCAATGAAATTTTCACTGTGAATATAAGTAGTTGAGTTATGTGCACCAATAATTTTTTTTTTTTAAATATGGTCTATTTGTGGAAATATGGCCACTTGAAGTTTTTGAGAAACGTCGGTTCGTGTTGCATACAAAAAATTGTATAACATTTTTTACTTTACGTAGAGCCTTCAAATATAGCTTGTTGGAAAGCAGAAGGTGTAGATATTCTAGAAAAAATAGTGCGAGAAAAAAGGATCATTACAGTGTCCTTTATCCTTGAATATTTCAAAATGCGCACCTTCGATTTTCTTTATTTTTTATGTATTGTAAACAGTTATATAAACTATAAATGTGCGAAATTTCAAAGTGGAGCTCGTAAAAGTACAGCCGTGAGAAATTTTTAAAGGTGTGGAATACTGTAACCGCTGAAGAAAATGTATAGAAAATGATACCGAAACAAGGTAAAACTTACAAAATATGGTACGAAACAATTTTATGTTTTCAAAATAGATTTGAAAACTGTTTTGCAATGTTGTTTTAAGCCCACAGAAGATTCTAATCCAGTTTCGAACGTAGAACGATCTGTATAATTCCATTGCTTATAACTAGACTGTGGATGTTTATGCATTTGCATATTTTTAATAAAGAAAGCCAGAGTAGTGGGACTGAAATAGGAATTTGTTTTGTCATTAGGAGATTCTAAAAATGTATTATTTATTTTGCATATTGCATACATTTTGCATATTGCATACGTTTTGCATATTTTGCATATTTTGCATATATTTTGAATATATTTTGCATATTTTGCATATATTTTGCATATTTTGCATATATTTTGCATATATTTTGCATAAATTACATATGCACATACTCTGTGTTCCCCTGCATTATATGTATTGCTTTAGAGCCATCTTAAAGCCAGTTAAACGAAACTGGCGGTGCTGTTTGCCGGGACAAGACAAATTTCTGTATTTATTCACTTATCAAAAATTCCATAGCAACTCGATTGCACGGTTACTTTCAAGCGAATTGGATTTCACGATCAGTGTAGATTTTTAGTTCTCTCAAATTATTTACAAGTTGTTGCATAACCGTGTATAAAATAGTTAGTGAAGTAATCATTATTAATTCAAAGTCAAGACAATGCCGAAAACAACCAAATCGAGAAGTGCAAGAGTGAAAAATGGGCTTGACCAACTGAAGGAAAAATATTTCACAGGGGATCGGGATGGAAAAACTGTTTATTGTCAAGCTTGTAATAAAGAGGCGGATATATTTTTAATACTGACTTTCAGTTAATTATAATTACGTGTTAGGTAAAATACTTATTTAACGTACTGTGTATTTCGTTACTTACAATTAGATTCGATGTAAAAGAAAATCACAATTGACAACATTTAGATACTGTTGGGCACAAAAATAATGTTGAAGACAAAGATGATGCTATGAACGCTACAAATATAAATCCAGAAGATGAAATAAATCCATTCAAGAAGAATTCATGTTATAGTGACATGTGTCGAGTGACATGTGTCGGGCAATGGTCGCTGTTAATATTCCCTGGAGAAGCCTTGATAATGAAGTGTAGAGAAGGTTTCTTCAAAAATAATCAAAGCAAAATATTCCACATGAATCGACGTTAGGAAAAATTCTTTGCAAGATTGCATTAATTTTGCAATTCAGGAGAAATCACGAGACTACAGATAAAATCGGTCGTAATGTAGCGAATTTAATAGTTGGGAAACTATGTGAGAATGAAATAGCAAAACCCTTACTTCCTTGCTTCTGGACAACTCGAGCAATCAAATCATGCTACTATTTCTCGATTTGTGAATTTGACGATGCAGGTCTTACGGCGAAAGGATGGTGAAGAAAAAGTGTTACTACTTGTAACAGATGTAGCAGCATACATGTAGAAAGCTGGTAGCAACTTGAAAATTTTTACTCGAATATGTTGCATCTAAGTTGCTAAGCTCACGGATTGCATAGAGTAGCAGAAGAAGTGAGTCTTCACTTTCCTATAGTTGATAAATTGATATCATCTGTCAAAAAAGTGTTTTTGAAAGCTCCGTTTCGTGTAGAACGTTACCGAGTACCATTGGTAAATGCTCCATTACCACCAGAACCCATCTTAGCAAGATGGGGAACATGGATAGAGGCCGCTGTGTCCTATGCAACGCATTTGGAGGGTATTTATTATTAATAAAAATTTGACTTTATTAAATAAGTATTTTTGTACATCCCTGTGCTCAAAACAGGTAATTGAATATTTCGATTAAAGGATGTAATGTCAAATAAAACAGGACAGGAAATATTGCAAAGTAGGCAACTTCCTCAAGATTTGGCATTTATCGAAGCACATTTTGGTACTTTGCCAATCAGTATGAAGAAACTGGAAACAGTGGGATCATCTACAACAGAAAATATAAGATATGTGGTCGATATCATTAAAAATGTGGAAAACATACGCGAAACTTTCGGAGAAAAAGTTGCTGCAAAAGTCGATGCAGTTTTGAAAAGAAATCTAGGATTTTACGATATAAGTCAACAGCATTTTGAAGAACCTTGAAGAGCCAAAGGAGATCCAGGCATGCCATTTGAGCAAATTTAAATATGCTCCAAGTAATTCTTGTAACGTCGAACGATCGTTCTCTGCTTACAAAATAGTATTGTCAGGCAAACGTCACAATTTTACATTTCCTAATCTGAATCTAAAACATACGGCAATGCAAATTATAATAAAATAGCTTAATATCTGGCAGACTTTTCAAATTGCATATATTTTGCATATCTTGCATATATTTTGCATATCTTGCATATATTTTGCATACTTTGCATATATTTTGCATATCTTGCATATATTTTGCATATCTTGCATATATTTTGCATACTTTGCATATATTTTGCATATCTTGCATATATTTTGCATAATATTTTGCATAATATTTTGCATAAAATATGCATTTTTAATATGTTACAAGAAAACAATTAAGAAACAAATACTTGATTTACATCTCTATTTCTTACCTCCCTTATTTACAAAATACGTAAGTGCATAAACATCCGCAGTCTACTTATAACTAATACCACACGCAATTTTCATCAATTTTTTTTCACATGTACTTAGAACAACGGCTGATCCAGGGCGATCCTGGCAGCTACCAAAATACCAATCTGTTTGTGGAGGACAGCATATCATCAGAGATAAAAAGTTCTTATAATTAGCCAAGCTTATTTCAAGGCTCTACGTAAAGTAGAAGATTTTATATAATTTTTTGAATGCAACACGAACCGACGTTTCTCAAAAACTTCAAGTGGCCATATTTCCGCAAATAGACCATATTTTCCAAAAATATTTCATTTTTGATAATTACCTCACCAGACCTTCTGGATACCAAAATATTTCCAAATTCCAAGGAGGTGAGTTCAAAAATTATCTGAAAATTGGTCGATTTTCAATGGAATTACCCGTTTATGATTTTGATTCGATGATTTTTAAGTTTTGGAGCAAAGAACACACAAAGGTCTTTAAAATTGTCAACAGACGTTATAGAAGATTCGTACAGAGAATAGGAATAGATTAAGGGATACCTTTTATACCTATAGTGGCTCAATAAAGAAGTCGGACACATACCTACTTACATTTCAAAAGAGAATAAACAGCCCAAGAATGCACTTCAGACAAAAATTAAATATATATTTTGAACTGCATATCATTTATTTATGAAAAATAAAAACATTGAAAACATAACTCAATTTCATGATTTTATAAAAATTAAAAAGTAAAAATGTGTATAAAATTCATGCCAAAAAAGAACTCGGACACTTTATTCTTTATAAAGTTTAAAATATTATTAAAGGTTTCTAATATTTGATTGGCAATCCACTATTTTTCCTTATGGCTGTTAGTCTTGCTGGCATGGACTCTACAAGTTCTTTGCAAAGAGAAGGATCAATTTTGGCCCATTCGGTTTGAAGGGCTGACTCCAATTGTTGCTTGTTCCTAATAGTATAATTTTTTAACTGGTTCTCCAAATAAGCCCATAAATGTTCGATAACATTTATATCGGGGGATTGCGGAGGTGTTTCCAACACATGCGGACAATTGTACAGCAGCCATAATCGAACAAAGAGCGCTTTGTGCTTTGGATCCTTATCCTGGTAATATTGGAAGTTCTCTTTTATTCCCAATTTGTTAGCGCTCTGCACCAAATTTTCTTTTAGAATGTTCAAATACTTTGTTTGGTCCATAATTCCGTTGATTACACAAAGATTACCTGGGCCAGCTGCAGACATGCAGCCCCAGACCATCACTCCATGTTTCACAGTAGACTGTAGATTGCGCTCTTGGAGCTCTTGGTTAGGTTTTCGCCACACATAACATTGCCCATCGGACCGAAATATATTAAATTTACTTTCATCTGCGAATAGCACAGTAGACCAAAACGAAGTCTTTTTTTGTAGCTGTTCGCGAATTTGAGCCTCTTTTTTCGATTGCATTTGCTCACAAACGGTTTTACGGGCTACTCTCCCGTGTAAATTTCTTCTTCTCAAAACTAGCCTTATAGTTTCGGGGTTTACATTTTTCTTAAGATATTCCGATACTTGTTTGGCTAGTTTAGGAGCACTTAATTTCGTGTTTTTATAAATTTTTTGTACGATCCATCGTTCATCTGACTTTGAAAGTACTCTAGGTCTACCACTTTTTTGTTTATTTTGCACTGATTTTGAAGTTTTAAAATAAAATTAAAATAAAATGTCATGAACTGTAGACTGCGCCCTATTTACGATTTTCGCAATATCACGGACCGATTTCCCTTCTTTATAATATTTTATAACAAGTTGTCTTACTTCTAAAGAACTTTGGCCACGTTGCCTTCCCATTTTCAATTTTAAATTCACAATTTCACACAAATAACAAATTCAGGCCTTTAACTTGATTCAGTTGAATGCGCAAAGCTGTCAAGTACATAAAATCCGGGAATTCCCGTTTTAAACCCACAAGCAAAAAGAGTACTGCCACCTGTCCGAGTTCTTTTTTGGCATGAATTTTACGCACATTTTTGCTTTTTAATTTTTATAAAATCATGAAATTGAGTTAAGTTTTTAATGTGTTTATTTTTCATAAATAAATGATACGCAGTTAAAAAAAATATATTTAGTTATTGTCTGAAATGCATTCATGGGCAGTTTATTCCCTTTTGAAATATATGTAGATATGTGTCCAACTTCTTTATTGAGCCACTGTTTAAGATATTTGATGACATTTTGTGTCATCTGTGTGAGTTTCCAGAGCACTAGTCGTACCGAGTACAAAGATCATTTTATAACTGGAGGCAATCGTCGATAGATTCAATTATTCTGAGCACCTTGAAGTCATCAACAAACAAGAAGCTGACAGATCGAATAAATTGTAGGAGATCATCGTTAAAAAAAGAATAATAATGGACCAATAATCGAACTCTTAGAGATTCCGGAAAGCGGACCGAAAGGGGAAAGGTTTGGCGAAATGCACATTTACAACCAGAAACATAGGTTGAAAACCAAGCAAATGAAGACCAGACACCCCATAACCTGCATGTTAGTTAAGCAAGTCAGGTTGGATGCAGAGCACGGGAACAGTGTGAATAGTGATATTCTGAGGGAGAATATTAGATAGTACAAAGCCTAATATTTTATTGTTCATATTGGGGGCAACGAACAGCAACTGAACAATTACAAGGTACATATACCAAGGACACAATGAGAATTTTAGTAGGCAGCAAGGGTAACGCGAACAGCAATACATTCATTAAGGTCTTTTCTTTTGACTTTGTAATATTTTAAGAAATATATTTTGCATATCTTACGTTCTAATCGAATTTACTTTGAATTAAATTAATAACTTTTTTCCAATTTTTGTATGTTTTTCTAAAAAAAATTAAATTTGTTTTCTCCATAAAATTAATCTGACAGTCAAAATGACCAGCTTCCATAATTTTGATTTGTCAATAACAGTCAGAAATCGCCTTTAAATTTAATTCAAACCAAAGTAGAACTGATTCCCAGATTCTCAGATTTAAAGAAAAGGAAGACGACAAATTTCGTTTGAAATATTGACAACTTGCAAGAAATTTAAATACAAAGACAAAAACACATCTACAAATTTGCTTGGCGAAATGCAATTTTTACTTTGGAATATGTTATGTTTTGCTAGGGCTATCAGAAAAGTAACACTTTGTTAAAAACTCAAATAGCATCGCCTATACATTGAAATATGCACAATGAATATTTGATTAGCAAAAAACTACACGTACTCGAAAATACCCACTATGGACCTATTTTCATATTGTGTGCCGATTTCAATTAATTTTGTGTGTCGGTAAGACCATGCTTTTATGGTAATTTCAAGTTTATATTCAAGTTAATTGCAATATTAATGGCACAGGAATGGTAAAAATGATTTATTATTTATTCTTGGTCTTAATTTCATTTAGATTTGTGATAATTTAATTCAATGATATAATAATTTAATAACAGCACTCTTCTTTTTTTAGAATTTGCTTTCAATAAATTTAATTGGTAGTGTAGCTCGCAAATTTCATTCACATACGACACAATTTATCGAAACTGTTCATTCAAATCAGCCACCGCATAGGCATTGAGAGCTTTAAAATTCTCATATACTTGAAAAAGCACGTATCTGTGTGGCTTGGGAAATCACATTTACGTTTCAGCCCCTTTTTTGTATTTTCTGTTGACAAGAAATAGCTTAGCATCAGTTGTAGTTTATCGCTACTATGCAATAAAAAAAACAGGGTAGGTATGTAATAGGACTTTGAGCCTCAATTGATTGTGAGAATTTATTTCTAAAATAAAATTTAATAGTTTCACGCATATAAATCTTGTGTGGAAAGTACGTTTACGCCAACTAATTTGTATGAAAAACGTGAATTGAATGACAATTATAATCAGAAAAGTCTGTCGTACAATTCAGAAAACAAATATCATTCATCGTTTTTTATTCTAATTTTTTTTTATCCTATTACCTTGGTATAGTCTTGGTAAGAATGGTTCAAGCGAACTAATTTAAATATTCAACCACTCATTATGCCGAAATGCATTTCGAGTATGTCGAGATACAAGTCAATAGTATTTTTCATAGTAAAAAAAACTTTACTCAATCAAATATTTAAAATCGACAGCTTCAGAAACGTGACCAAAAATAACCTTATTCCTTTAAAAAAAAAATTACCAACTTTTCTTAAAAATTCGAATTCCTCGAAACTACTACCTACGCTTTCCGGAAACCTAGTCAGTCGTCATCAGTTTATTAATTCTATTTATTTCCAATTTGGAAACAATATCTTATTGGACAATTTTTTTCGCGTATGATTTGTAGTTTACCGAGTGGCGTCGCTGTCTGGTGAATCTGGTACAAAGTGGGTAGAAAATTTAAGCAAGCGAACATACGTATCATCTATCACGTGCTGACTATATGATTTAATAAAATAGGTGTGTATTTTAAATACTGTTGATTAATTTACAGAATTACAAAATCTCAATTAAAGCTCAAAATATATATTTCCCAAAGACACTTACCCATATTAAGACTTTGAGTTATGTTTTGTACATAATCAATACAATTTGTTAATAATTATTATTAAGTGTCATCCAGTTATCTCTCGATTTATTCTCAAGTCTATGAACATTTAAGTGCACTTCAACTTTTCGATTCTTATTCTAATTCTTTTCTTTTCGAACATGTCATTCAGCATCATTCGATAATTCATAAGGTTTCAATAATTATCACATCAAATCCTCACTCATCGCATGCCTTATCGCAAAAAAATCATTCTTCTTCTGATTCAGTGCAAGCAAAGAGCAGTAACAAAAATTATAACTACATACTAACATCAATCTCATAGGTATCCAATGAATAGAGGAAGACGAGACTTCGCATATCATCGATGCCTTTATTTGGAACTCGTTGAATATTATTAAAAACTAACTTCTTCATTTTTGGATATCAAGCCGACATGACCATTAAAAAACAATTCTGGCATCTCCAACAACAACAATTATTAACATTGCTTGTCGCTTGTTTTTCAGGCTTCCACTCAATTAGGGACACGATGAAAGTACTGATATTAGTACGGTATCGATACTTTCGTTTGATACCAAGTAAAATTTTACTTGAATCGAAACTGTTCGATATTTTACTCATATCAATACTTTAATGGTGGTATCGTATCGACATGTGACTGAAAAATTTTTTACATGGAAATCGACCCATCTTTCTAAACTGAGCTACGAATAATGTCTTCGTACAGTAGCTATTTGAAACTCAAGTGATAAAAATCAATAAATTGTTGCAAGAAATTTAAAAAAGTTTTAACGCAGCTTTATTCATTCAACATTTTTATTTAATTTAGAAACAAAAACTAATCCATTTCAGTTATTCATTACAAAGTTATTAACTAAAATAAAACAAAGTCGACAATTTGCCTCCAATAAAGTCTTCGTACACTTACGAAACGGTTTATGAAAAACCTTAAAAACTATAGATACATTTTTTGTTAATATTTAGTTAGGCAGCCTTTATTTTTAATAACGGTTTTAAGGAAGTGTGGCATCAATTCTACAAGTATTTTTGCATAGCTTGGCTCTATTTTCGCCCATTTCTGCTAAAGAGCCTGTTTCAACTTAGGTTTTGAGCTAATAGGATGAGTCCTGATCCTTTTTTCTAGCATGTCCGCATGTACTCAATGGGATTGAGGTCAGGACTTTGCGGCGGTGTTTTAAGCACATGTAGAATTTTGTACGCCAATAACATCCTTTAAAGTGTAGAGAAAGCCAGGGGAATCTTACAACCCAAAAAACGCCATGAAAACTGTAAAGCACGGTGGCGGCGGCGTAATGGTATGGAGCGGGATCAGGACTCATCATATTAGCTCAAAACCTAAGTTGAAACAGGCTCTTTAGCAGAAATGGGCGAAAATAGAGCCAAGATATGCAAAAATACTTGTAGAATTGATGCCACACTTCCTTAAAACCGTTATTAAAAATAAAGGCTGCCTAACTAAATATTAACAAAAAATGTATCTATAGTTTTTAAGGTTTTTCATAAACCGTTTCGTAAGTGTACGAAGACTTTATTGGAGGCAAATTGTCGACTTTGTTTTATTTTAGTTAATAACTTTATAATGAATAACTGAAATGGATTCATAAACTGTTTCGTTAGTGTACGAAGACTTTATTGGAGGCATATTGTTGACTTTGTTTTATTTTTAGTTAATAACTTTGTAATGAATAGCTGAAATGGATTAGTTTTTGTTTCTAAATTAAATAAAAATGTTTAATGAAAAATCTGCATTAAAATTTTTTCAAATTTCTTGAAAAAATTTATTGTTTTTTATCACTTGCGTTCAAATAGCTGCTGCACGGGGACATGATTGGTACACTGTAATTGGTATCGACTTTCACATCCTAATGTCCTCTCAATGCACGAATAACAATGTGATTAAATTAGTTTCAAAAGTGATATATGTATTTGTAAAAAGGCACATTTTTGACTTGAGAGTGCTACAATCCTTGTGAACAATATCTGGTCTTCTGTACGCATCCTCATCATATCACTATTTTTTATCATCGCTTATTTCCTCTTCAACATTAACTTTTATCTAGTTTAATTTAGTTTAATAGATTTATTATTTTAATGTTTCTAATTCGAGTCAAGGAATGTTGTTTGCTAGCTCCCGTGTTGCGCGAGCAAACAAAACGAAATCTTATAGAATAGTTGCGATTAGCTCCACACGTCGGCCGAGTTGCGCTTTTGAGCCTCCATTTTCCTGATAAACCGTTGTGCTTCGGCCTCTGACTTATTTCCTTTGCTGGATGATGACTTTGAGTAGAATCATTCTTACATCGATTGCCATATTTTTGGCGTCGCTGTGAGGAAAGAATTAATGAGTAATTGAAAGGGGTAGCAAACGTACCCGCCCATATTTTCTCACCAATAAATAACCTTCCGAATCAGATCTGAATGTGTGACGTAAATTTTGTGTGCTTGCTCCCGAGAACAAAGTCGCGGAACGGCACCAGACTAGTTCCCGGCCCTATCGTTATAATTGAAATCTCTGGCTTCGTTAAAAGTCTAAACTGACTGACTATAGTAAGTATCATTTGATACTTACTCATATCAATACTGTCGTAATGAGTACGGGACTTATATCAATACTTGGTTCTGATACTACTTTAAAGTAAAAGTATCGATACTTTCATTCGATATCGTGTCCCTACTCAATACTTGTCAACGAGTGCGCAAAAAGCATGCATATAGCTATGGATGTATTTCTAGTTATATAGGCACTCCAGCGGAATCAATCATTGATGATTCGTCAGCAATGTCAAAACTGTATGGTTTCATTAAAAATTCAACTCAATTTGCATATTTATAAATATATATATAGATTCGGTATGAATGATATATTTATTTAATTTATAATACTCTAGACGAAATAGATTTAAAAAATATTCATGCCACTTTTGTTTTGTTGCTGAGAGCTGAATAAATAACTTTTAGTAGTTCTATTAGTGCTACGAAATGAATTAATCAATCTTGTATTATTCGAGCAGACTAAACAAATAAATTCCATCAAGTCTATCCATCACATTTTCTTAGACCAAATCTACACATCATATCTGCACATTTAAAACTTTACAATATTCAAAACAACTACAAAAATCTTAGGTAACACTTTACAAGTTTATTGAAACAATTTCCATACACTATATTCAAACAGTGCATCGCCGTTAAATAAACAACAGATGAAACTTGAAATGATGAAGGTGTCATAAATACAGACGGACCGAACAATTAAAATTAGTAGTTAAAACAATTAATGCAACATTGACAACCAAATGTGAGCTCTCAAGCTATGTTTACAGAGCTACGTAACTATTGACTCTTGTTGCTAGTATTATATAAGTTTATTTCCATAATTGATGAGCATTCAGTAAAATTGTATTTATAAAAAAAATTAAGATGGAATACTGATTATTTAGGACTAGTGGTAAATTGAGCAAATGAGAAAAAAAACTTACAAAAGATCCCCTAAGCTTATCTTACGAGAATAAAACATGTTGAGAATAAAAGTTTTTTTTACAAATGCTTGATACATACGAATGAAACTTTAGAAGCGAGGTGCAGATTAACAATTGAAAATTTTGAAATTTCGCAATAACAAGCTGCCCCTTCGATCGGACAACACCTTGTCGTGGTGGCAGTGGCCTGTACACCTAAAGAAGTAACACCAAGAATGCCTGGCAAACAATATAAGAATGAATTCTAAGGATTGTATATCTGCAAGTGGTAGCCAGACAAAGTCTAAAAACCCTCAGTGCTCACAGTACGACAGGAGCTCAGATTTTGCAGGCCCCAATCTCATGTATGACTTCAATTGAGGACCCTGGTTGTAGCGGAAGCCCACAAGTGGCCATCGTGGAAGATTCCATCGGCAGCGAGTTTTCAAACTTGCCGATAGCATCCTCTGTGATTAGTAGCATTACCTGGAAGTCCTATTACGGCCATGCCAGGGGAAAATATACTTTGCGGTAAGCTGAATCTGGGAATCGATATGAAACACTGGATTATCAGGTGCAAGAATCTGAAGATAGTTTCAACCTGATGATCGTACTTGACCAGAGAAGTTTCTCTGTACTCAAGGACAGATAACACCGCATGATGCTGAGCTACTTCTTGTATGCGATTAAATTTAACCAAACCAAGAGGAATGTGAAGTATATATTCTCTGTGACTACCTATGAATATGTCTCCAGAGAAAAACACTAAAGCCCAGTGATAATTCTCACCTATAAAAATTCTTTCACTAAGATAACGCAGAATTTGTCTAAGGTCATCAGACATCATTTCTGTATATTTCTATGCCTGAAAGTATAAAATTTGTTCAGATTAACTTGCAGCATACGAAGGCTTTGTGCTTTCTTTTGAGCGAAAAATTATGAAAACTGCAAGCTTGTCCCTTTATTGAACCTGAACAGGAGCCCTGGATTCGAGACAGCAGGATCTACGGAATCAGTTCAATCAAAGGGACAAAGGTTTTTTATGATGAATGATGAACAAGGCCGAGGACTTGTGTTCTGGTTTTCAATATGCTTGATGTCACGACGCTCAGAGTTTTCAAGCCGGAACCTGTCAGAGGAGGTCGTGCGAAATTGCAAGCTGAAACCTACGACTATCGCCTCAGCTTACTTTCCGTTTGAATTCTTATTGGATCGGATACGCTGTACGAACGCTAAATCGGAGACTGGAAACTCCCAGTAAGCTAGTTTCGGCAGCAATAAATGTAACGCCAGATGACAGAGACTCTTTGATTTTATAACTTCTGTGGTGCTAATGAGGAGATGCTAATCACAAGGGGATTTCTCCCTCATTTGTCACTCCTAACAAAAGGGTGGTTATTGATGTATTATTATGTGCATCTAGAATGATTAGATCAGCAACTGGATGGCACGTATCGAATGAGGTATTTGTCTCTGATCACCGCTACTTGGTGTTTTATACGGAAAAAAGAAATTCAAGAAACACTGATTGGGCTAAGTTCAATCGCCTTCTTGCAGACAGAACGAGTCGTAGGATAAATTTGCCAAAATCAATAGAATATCGGTTGAGCACTCGGAATAAAAATATAATAGGTAGATATGAAGAGGCTTGCCCGATCAGTAAGGGGGTTCCCTGGTGAAAACGAAAACTACAGAAGCTCAAGAAAAATATCAGGAAACCAGTCAGTCGAACTTGTAAGAGGATGACTGGGTCGCCTCGAGAAACTATAAGAAAATTTGGTGAGGATCTCCAAGTATGAATCATTCAGATCATTCTGTTAAGGACTGGAAGGCGCAGGAGGGACGTCGAGACTTTGCAAGGTCGTGGAATAGGACCAATCAGCGAAGCCGGACTATCTAAAACGGCCGAATAGTGATTTTACCAAGTCCAAAAAGGAGTCTCTAAAAACTACGCAGAAGTCATCTGTGCTTCTTACCAAGAAGTCTTCACAGCATTAGGGAATACTGATACACAGCTAGCGGAAAGGTCAGGGATGTAATCACGTCCTTTCATAATTTCAAATCGCTGGGTGTGGACGGCATCTGCCCAGCTATGATAAGGGTAGGACTTGACCACCTAGAGTCAAAGCTAAAGGAAATATTTTGGGCATGATTAGCTCTGGGCTATATTCCGACATCTTGAAAACAAGTTAAAGTAGTCTTAATGCATAAACTGGGGAGAAATGACTATTCAGATCCAAGGAACTGTAGGCCGATCAGATTAACTTCGTTTTTGCTGAAATACCTGGAGAGACTTGTTTAACAACTCATACAACACATGGTGTTCAAGGGAATTGTTTAGATGAACTTCAAATTTTTCGCGCGCATTATTCAACATCGCGCTCGGTGCGACGACGACATAACCGGGAACCCACAATTTAAAAATATTTCAAAATACATTTATGTATAACAGTTAGGTAATAGCATTTTAGTGTATAAGAAATGAATTTGGCGTGTCTTGTCAGTTAGTTTATCATTCGGCATTAAATCGCATTAACTAGTTGTTTGATTTTGATTATTTTTCAAGCAAGTAAACGACTTGGCTTCACTAAGCGACGAGCCGCGGATTTTCAGAACCTTTGGGTTACAAAATCACTATACATCGCGCTCGTTCGCCCTCTTCTTCAGTATGCTTACATTATTTGGAACCCGGTTTTCAAAATTCACAGCCAGAGATTTGAACAGGTTTAAAAGCAATTCTTGCTATTCGCTCTTAGAGATCTTTACCATCATTGTGATTTTAGCAATTTACCGCCATCTGAATCTTGCCTTAGACTTCTACACTTGTCATCACATGTATCCTGAAGATTAATGTTATCTGCCTGCTTCAGTTTCGACTTCATTAGATACGCTGTTAATGTCGGCCAAGTATCCTTTTTATGACTAATTAAGTAATTAATTTCGTTTTTGTCTTCTATAATTTTGCGTTATCAATATTGTGCCCTACATGTAATTTTACTGTAATGTATTTATTTATTGAATGTTTATTTATTTGCATTGTATTCAGTTATATTTTATACTTGTTATTAATTTATTTTCTATTTTTATTTCATTTATATATAATTTTACACCTGGTTTGGTGTAAATAAATAAATAGATAATTAATCAGATAGTTAGACTCGCGTGCAATACTAGGCTTTGATAAGTGGAAGATAGTTTCAGGTGTACTACTCGAGACGTAAATAGGCTGGCGAAGCCCTAGCACTGTTTAACTCACAATTCACTATCGCCTTTCAGGAGTATCATTCGAAGGAAGGTAATTACCTAAGACTCGGGTGCAACACTCGAAGTCAATAGCTGTACTATTCGTTGCGGGTGTATCACTCGAAACGAAGGTAGTGTGGCAAACCATTTACACTACTTCGGCGGCCAATAAAGGCATTGGTCGCGGTATAATCTGGAATGATATTGCTGACACCATTGCGAAGCAAAGTTCGGCGCTTCCACAACAGGGCCCTGAACCCGTTTTTCTGAAGTACGTAGTTAACGTTCACAAAGAGAGGTGAATGCCTACTGATATGGCCAGGCACACTAAAGTCTTCATTTCAGAGCCCAGCCATGCAACTGCGGGATTCCACCTCAACAAGAGTGGGAAAGATTGTGAACTGGACACATGTACTGAATAGATGTTGCACAGGCTGATTTCTATGCATCTTACCTAGAAAAGCTTTATTCTGCTGTGAATGAAAAGCGTTTGCGCATCTCAGATATCAAAGGCACGTATGCAAAAGATAGCCTTTTTCCCCCTACCATTGATCCTGGATTTCGTTAAGGAGAGATATACACCTAGAATGGTCGAATAAATCGATTTATTTTTTATTGCATTTTCTTGAAGATTAAGGTCTCAAAAATATCTGGTGAAAACACCAAGTTAATATTTCTGTAAATAAGCTAGTTACAGCCGAGAGAGTGAAACGTGTTTTGCGGCGCCGAGCCGACAGGTAGGTAGCAGCAAGTAACTCTTCGAACAATGCGTGCCTTTTCAAATTGTGAACGAAGTATAGACCTATTTTGTGATTCTATTGTGTTTTTGGGCATGCTTGGCACCAGGTATAGCGTAAATGCCAAAAAATACCACCTAAAAATCGATATTCTGCCGAAAAATTTATCTGCGAGAATATTAGTTCCAGTGTCAAAAAAGTTATTGATTTTCTTGTAAATCTTCTTATTGTGCTGAATGTAACAATTGGAATATGTAAACACAAAAATAGTGAGCAATATGAGAAATGGAAATCGAATCACGATGGAAATTGCCAGGTCAATCATGGCGAATCGGCAGGTAAAATGGAAGTAGACGCCATGAAAGAATTGTTTTCACAATCTGTCGAAAAGTATGGAATTATGTACACGAATTACGTCGGGGATGGCGACTCTAAGACGTACACGGTATTAGTGAATGCAAAACCGTATGGTGACGAGATAGAAATTACAAAAAAAGGATGCGTGGGACACGTTCAAAAGCGAATGGGAACCCGTCTTCGCGAATGCAATAAACAAAATCCTGGAAAATTTATAGATAAACTTAGCATTTACTATGGCTCAGCTATTCGCAGAAACTGTGCCTTACGGCTCAACAGACAGCAAGCTTCAACATCATTTTTGTCCTAAAGGCTCCGAATCGTGGTGCCAGTAGCAACAAGCGAAGGCTAAAGGAGAGCTGGTGTTAGATGTCATCAAACCAGTATATGAAGACTTCAGCAATGAAAAATTGTTGGAACGCTGTGTTGGTGGATACACCCAAAACTGCAAAGGGAGCTGAACAACAGGGCCAAAATCGTACACATTGCAGTATTTCTTGCAACATGCACATTCAACAATGGTTTCACCTCATTTTTGGAAGTCATGAATGTGTTAGGAATATTGTCCGCAGCGCAAGAAGACGAAACTCGCATAGCGAAAGCCGAGCTGCAAGCGCAAGAACAGACGAAAGAAGGTCGAATACGGCGTCGGCAACAAAATTTAGAAGCTATGAATATTCCGCAGACTGTAGAAGACTTACACTATGGGCCTGGTACCGATGGTTTCATGTAAGGTGACAAGTTTACTGATTTATTTAGTGTCGAACTTTCAAACGCGTTTTTCTCAAAAACATGTTTTTCAAATCGGTACCCAAAATTTCTCGAAAACCAATTAACCGATTGTCTTAATTCTTTTTGTGATTATTTCATATAGCATTATCTAGTACTTGTCATAGGATTTTGTTTTTTCGTTACTTAGTTTTTGTTTTATTGGAAAATAATATCAAATTTTTGGTCCAAAAATCACTATTCATGTTGAAACGTCCGCCATTTTGTCATTAATCGATATTTTCAAAATCGGCTATGACAAGTACTAGATTATAGTATCTAATTTAATAATCTTTTTCGATTTTTTTTTATCAGATGATTTTTGAAGAAACACCAGTGGGTACCGTTAACGATGGTTTTTTTGCGGCGCTCCAAGGATCATCCAATATCCTTGTATATTTTTTATATTTTTAAATAAAGAAAATTAAACAAACTTTTGAATGTGCATACTTTTAGATAGTTGAACTCCCCATCCGATATTTTAAATAGTTTTCCTTAAAAAAATGAACAAAAATGACCTTTTTCCTGGCTCCTAGGTGTATATCTCCCCTTAAGAAATCTGCGAAACTATGGTCGGCTGAGTACAGTGAGTCTTTTGGCCTACATACTAAGAGGTGCCATGCGCCTCCTACATACACACGCACACACACACACACATTGGGCTAAAATTCTTATCCTTTCTAATCCATGACTTTTTTTTATTTCATACTATTCTGAAAATTGGATGCGACGAATTGAATGGAATAAATAAGTAAATATAATTACCCTAAGCGCTATTGAAAAATAATTTTGAATCCTACGTAACCGCGAAATATAGACAGTTAAAAAATAAATTTTTGAGAATATTTCCGAATATCCTTTGAAATTTTACACATCAAAATCATTAAAATTTGTTCCATCGAAAGACCGTTTATGATGCCTTCTCATGTAAAGAAATTCTCCGCATTTTATTGGTTTCTTTGAAACGTTTCTTAGTTTTTAGTTAACCAATATCCATTTTCTATTTCAACAATGAGCAAATTGTATCATTTATTCTTTAAAAAAAAACAGAAACTTATTAAATTTTCCAATGAATATTGTTCGTAGAGCTCCGATAAATTATTGATTTATGTTTTAAATCCTTTCATCAGTTATAAAACTGCTCGTTTTCATACAGATGCTTAGGGTTTTTAAATCACCACTCACATAGTATTTTATTGCTCAATTTTCAGTACCCCAACAAATATTGGTTACTTTTCAAGACAATGATACTTTGCCTAACCCAACCAAATCTATAATAAATGTATATTTTAAGTAAACTTACCGTTCTGTCGTTGGTTCAGCACAAATCAATGGCTGTTTCAATTCAATCACCTGACCATTTTTCTCTCGAAGTTCACCCGTTTCCATGTAATACTGCACCAATTCGGGAAGTGTTGCAAACTTTTCACCTATATTACAAAATAATATATGTCAACTATTAATACAAAGTTTCACAACAGAGTGCCTTACCTCCGTACAAGTCGAAAAAATCTCCATTATTTTGAATTTTAATATGAGTAACATCTTGACCGCGACGAACCGACAATGTAAACGCACCCGGACTTGAGGAAGATAGTCGTGCCAGAAACGAACCATCAAAACCGTTTTGCATAAGAAGATTTTCAGCCTCAACACCCGAAATGGTTGGATGAAACCATCTAAAATATAAAGAGATATTTTATTTAATTCATTTTGTAACTAGTTCGATAATTATTAAGAAATTGAAAATTAGTATGCCGATTTTATTAATCAAATCAGAAGGAGTATACATAATTTCTCATTGCTATTGACAGAAGTTGAGGAGGAAGAATATTCTGACTATTCGATGCATCAAAATTACTCAAATTAAGTAGTCATCAAAGCACTACGTTCAAATGTATGTAAATACATATGTATGTATTTCCATAGGCTCATAAATAATTTTATCAACATTCTCTTACTGATTAGATCCCAAAACCGGCACTGTTTTTCTATGAAAATATTTAATATGTTGGATTTTCCATGTTTATACAATTTTATCTTACTTCCCCGCGTAAAATAGAACCCCTCAACATCTCTTCCTGAGAACCCAGCAGCGTGAATTAGTCTAGACGACTAGACCCCAAAACATGCTTATTGATATCTACTCTTATACCGCTTTCAATTATCAGTAGCAAACAATCAGACTAGAAAAGTCCACTGAATTTTATCACATTTGTTTGATTCGCGTAATTTGAAGAACGGAAAACTAGCATTGAAATACATACTTATCAACTCCACTCACTTCTTATAATCCAAGATGGTCACAACACGCATCGGATCGAATAATACTTCAAACAATTATTCGGTCGAAATTGAGCCACAAAATCAAGAGGTATGATGCACTCGAAACTCGCTAAAAACAACAGTTTGCAATGCGCCAAAGCATTCATGCAGGCCAGGTTATAATCTGTTAGTCATTAGATATGCATCACCTTATCTAATCTTTTCGCTTTGTATTTCTTTCTTTTGTTCATTTATTTGGAAAAACTGTATGTTTTCGATTTGCACATTTTTTTTCGGAACGGAATATAAATGACTGCACAAAATATATATATGATTTGATAATTTTCTAATGAAAAGAATAAAAGAAATGAACTCGTTCCTTATTACGATACAATCACCTAGTAATTTTTCTTCGAACAGTTTGAAAGTTTTTATTTATATGTTGTGTGTGACAGCTGTTGTATTCTATTTTACATATGCAGAATTAAGTTTTTTTTAAATCCTATTCAAACTGCAATCCATTTTTTTTTTTTCCTCCTTCCTTCCACTCTCTCCATCACTCTATCAGCGTGCACAGTCCATGTGCACCATCTTTACCCTCCAGTAAGTTTTTCATAGTGCTTCCCAGACAACTAATTTGTTGGCATAAGGGACAGCATAATTCTTATCAATAAGATAGACTCACTTTTATTAACTTATTATTGTCTTCATTGACTTGTGTCCAGAGAAAAGTATAGAAAAAACTCTGGTGTTATTTGGCATTGTGCGTTGTTAATTTTTATGTGCAATTTTAAGTTTTCTTTGAATCTCATGATATTGGTTGAGTTCTTTAACGGATCTGGCAATGTATTGTAGAAGGCTATAGCCTGTTGTATTGGATCTAGCTTTAATCTATCCGTTCTTGGTTTGCAAACTAAAAGGTTGCTGGCTGATCTTGTTTCTCTGCTAGTCAACTCTCCAACAGTTCGAGGAATATCTGGCCATTTTAGTCCGTTGTTGATAATTTGGTAAATTATTTTGCCTCTTTCAAGATTAATAATCTGTTGCATGCTCAACAACCCTGATCGAGCGTACACATCGACCGTTGGTGTTAAGGTCAGCAACCTAAATATAACCTTTATCGCCTTAGTGACAAGTCTCCCAATTAGCTCGATGTTATGCTTAGATGTTTGACTCCACAAGACTGCTCCATATTTAACAGTAGATAAGATAATCGCATTGAAAATTAGAAGTTGAGTGCCTTTTTCCAGGAAATCATGTCTTCTTAGTGTTGCGATAAATGGTGCAATTTTTTTCCTGATGTAGTTGATGTGATGGGTCCAGGACATCTTTTCATCCAAAATTAATCCCAGGTATTTTATTGATTCGACCTTCTCCAGTTGAACTCCATCAATTTGAATGCATGGATTAATAGGACGTTTGAATGTATGGATTAATGGTAGCGACACCCAAAAATATTGTTTCGATCACGATCTGAGCCGACCCGATCATAAAATCTAAATATTTTCTAACTTTTTCATTTAACAGGAGAAGATTTAACAAAATAAACATCGAATTGACCTTGAAACTAGATCCATCTTCTTCGGAGGTTCTTATCTGTCGAAATTTTGTATTCATCTCTGTGGGCACTTAACATATGCAATACATTGTTTCTAGGCTTAGCCGCAATTCCATCAATAAAAAAATATTCTGAAAATATTCGGTCTGAAATACCATCCGTTACTATCGGAATAGGTCCTCAAATCCTGCAGCTAACGCTATTGTCCGATAGTTAACGTTAAGAACTTAGACCAACCAATTACAAACATGCAGTTCTTCATGTTCGCAAATTTAGCCAAACCTACCCCGATCGCCCGCCTAAAGCTACTTCGGAAAAATCAGATTCGCGGCTTTGCCGATCACTCTAGCACTATTAATGAGAGCTTCCCACCTGCTTGCCAGCAGGCAAACAATGCACACCGAGCCCAAATTGCATAAATTATAGCTAAATTGAAAGCTTTGCAATGTGCGACACATTTTGGTTTTGGATTTTCTGGGTGCAACCGTACCAAAAATGAATTCATTTACTTTGTCACGAACCAAACTACGGCCCGACTGACTTTGAGTGACTACATAGCCTATAAGCAAACACCATACACAATTCACACTAGTGCAACTCAGTTGACCCAATTTTCACAAACCTGCTAGCCACTTCAATTGCAGTGTGATTATTGATGCGAAAACAAAGATTAGGGCACGTAGAACAAATCACCATCATTTATCTAGTAGTTTGTTGGATAATTACCTTCTAGACGTCATTTTTTCCACGGTTTTTTAGTGTTCTGGCACTTTTCCTGACTCCAACTTTTGACAACTATACTGCCCTACTAAGCGCAAAAGCGGTATCTCAAAAAAAATCGAAACTGTGATTTTTATAACATTAGAAAGCTTAAAACAATACGCATCTAATGAACTAATCCTTTTAATGGTATCTTATTTAAAACATATGGAAATCACCTTAAGAAAGTTTTTTAAATTTAAGTACCCGATGTATCCAAGAGCGGAAGAGCGCTCACTGTGAAAAGTGGAGTAAAGAGAATCCTCCACCAGCTCCAAACGAATCCAGTTCCTCATCGCCTATCTCAATTTTACCTTAAATCACTAAAGGAATTAGAGATATATCAATATTACTACTTCTACAAAACTTCAATTATCTCGAAACTCGCTTTCATTGAGATACCGCTTTTGCGCTTAGTACGGCAGTATACCCAATGCAAGTTTTATATGCGACACGGCTACCAGTCATGCCAACTACATCTTTACAAATTTCTTCAAAGCACAATGTAACGACACCTGGTGATGGGTAGCAGGTCTAAGCTCAGAAATTATGGCACTGAATAATGCAAAATGATGCAGTTGAGAAGGTTGTTTTGAATAACTTCGCACTTCTATTCAATCAAAATGCAAAAAGCGGCCGATCTACCACTTGTTAAGAAGATCAAACATCAGAAAACATTTTCCTCCTGCACCTGCAAATAAAATTACCTAACCTCAAAACCAATCAGCTGTTTTGAGCAATAGTCGAGCAGACGTTTCATTCCTCAAGCTTAGTACGCTACCGAGCCTGAATTCCGGACACTCGTTGTGCTATTTATTTCTACACGGAAAAATTTTCGTGTAGAGAAGTGTAGAATATTACAAAGTGACAGTTAATTGTGTAGATGTTTGGCACTTGTATTTTGAATTTTCAGCAAACAGAATAATGGGTAGTGGTTTCGTGAGTTTGCTGTTGATGTACGGCGCATATTCTTGGGACGCGAAGTTAATGCCACATTCTGGTGCTCAAACTTTAATAAATTGTAGGTGGAAATTTTCTCCATGATATACTTATTGAAACTTTTAAATTGGTTGTGCGGCAGACTACAGGACCATATTAAACATCGCTGTAATTTTCTTTTCCGTGAAAAGTACAAGCCTCCAGCCCGCTTCACCTTTAAGTTGTTGCATAACAACGTTAACACCGCACTACGCTCAACTTTGGCGGCATGGGATTTAGAAATTAACTTTCTTTTCAAATAACCTTTACAATGTACCAACTGTATGCGAAATACTATATGTTACTATTCCATCAATGCTTATTTCAGCTCATCAATTTTAAATTCATTCAAGTTTCCTGCCTGATCATAATATTATTAAGCAGATCGAAGTTTACGAAAGCAACCAAAGTGTAGTAGCAAATGTTCAAAACTAGTTTCACGTTAAATTCAATTAGACTGAAAGAAAATAGGCGTAGTTTTTCTAAGTATAACAATTATGTAATCTATTTAATAATTGTTTATTTGAAATATATATCCTTTACACAAATACATAATTTACATCCATGCATTTCATATCGCGTACACATGCGGTACTGAAAACTTTCTAACGTCGCACTAATCCAATTAATCAACCAGCTAATTAAAGTGTATCCTAGTAAAATTATCTGCAAAAAACATTGAATTGCTGGGAAATCATTGCTTCTAGTCCTGTACGAACTATCCTACGCATAAAATTAGTTAATTTGTCGACAGAAAGTGCCGACGTAACATAACTATTGAACAAATTTCAAATTTTCAAACAAAATTCAAAATAAAAGCGCGGTCAAAATTGCCAAAATGATTTTTCCGTGACCAAATAAATAGCAGACCATTTAATTCAGGCAGCTCGTGCCTGAAAAAACTCTCCACTTGTGCTGCAGAGCCACCTACGAGCGAAGAGCAGCACTGAAATTCTGACACTTTTCAGGCAACGTTTCAGGACGGGCAGCGTACCGATTTTCTCAAGTGACCTGAAAAAAAATTCAGGTCCGGAATTCCGTCACTCTTTTCCCATGCATTTTAAAGGGGGACAGGAATTCAGGCTCGGCAGCGTACTAACCTTCAGAGCCGTGTAAATACATATATCAAATATGAAAAAATTTCCGAAAAATACACTCTTGGACCGATTACATCGAGGATTCGTTCTCAGCTGCGTCGGATTGACTCTATACGGATCATACCTGCTTGGATTCCGAGTTTATAGGTATTTCACGGTAATTCGACCGAGCAGACAGGAAGCTGAACTTCAGCGGATACAGGAACAAGCCGCTTTGGACAAAGCACCAGAGATAAAAGCGTGAAGTTTTGGACTGTGTTTAAACAATGTTGTAATTAGAAATGTTAGTGTAATGTAACGAATAAAGTCGTCATGAATGTACAGAATTAATTTAAATTGGCGTTTCGAATTGAGTTTAGAGAGAGAGAGAGCAAGAGGATATACATATCCTTCTGGGTAGAGAACTATTATATACAGTGAAATGAGACCTTTATTCATTCCTAATATTCAGTCATTGCATTTCTAAACAGTCGATAACTAAGAGAAGTACATTACTAAATCCTGACGTTGTATACGAAATTCCTTGTGAAATTGACAGAGAAGGAGATTATGCCCTTCCACGAACATATAAAATGGCATAATTTGGCATAAAATGGCAAAAACAATAACCACCGGAAGCACTTGTCAAAGCTCTTCATCCTTCCAGCAGCCCAGAAAACGTCATATCAGTTGACATTTCTTAGCCGGTGCAGTCGGTCGATGGAATTTCAATGTATTCAAAAGTCTAAACCAGTACCAATGGCCCAGACCCCGACTTCCACATCGTCGATACGGATATGCCAAGATGGGCATGCAAATGGATTATCCCTTAATAAGGACTGTACACAAATCGCCGTTGCTGGTCGAAGTTGTGAGTATAACTTAAGAAAATCCACCCGTTTCTTACTGCAACAGCATTTATAATACAAATTTACCTCGATTTTTTAGTGCTGAAAATATTCTCAATCGAAAACGATGGCTTTACGGAAGTGTGCAATATGCGCGGTGGGAAGAACCAGAACCTCAGCTACTCTTCGAACGATGTGGCATGGAGCAGTCTTGATACCAACATTCTAGCCACTGCAGCTACAAATGGCGTAGTATCAGTCTGGGATCTCTCGAAATTTGGTCGCCAGAAGCAATTACTTGTCTACAATGAACACGAAAGAACCGCACATACTGTTACTTTCCACAGCTCAGATCCTAGCCTGCTACTTTCGGGATCGCAAGATGGCACCATAAAATGCTTCGATTTACGCTCAGAGAAGTCAGTTAATACGTATTTCAGTAATTCGGAAAGTGTTCGCGATGTGAAATTTAGTCCACACTCGGCCAACACATTTGCTGCAGTTTCGGAAAATGGAACAGTTCAACTATGGGATATAAGGAAGTGAGTGTTTGAATGTTTTTTTTTTGACGGAAACCTAGCACTCTAGCTTTTGCGTTTCATTTCAGACCGGAGAAATGTACTATACAATTTACTGCGCATAGTGAGCCTATTTACACTTGCGATTGGCATCCTAACAAAAATTGGCTTGCAACCGGCAGTCGAGACAAACAGATTAAGGTGCAGTAAACTTAGCCTTGTTACTTTTATGCAACTAAATACAATTGACTTTTCAAAGGTATGGAATATGGAAGGGAGAGCATCTTCAGAATATACAATACACACTATAGCGGCAGTAGGTCGTGTAAAATGGAGGCCAGATCGATTGTAGTATCTCCTATCGCAAAGATCAACATCAAATTGACGAAATTTCTTTCAGGTATCACATTGCTAGCTGTGCTGTAGTTGTGGATTATAGTATACACATTTGGGATATACGTCGCCCGTATATCCCATTTGCTTCATTTAACGAACATACGAACGTAACGACGGGAATTGCATGGAAAGGTACAGATCCGCACGTTCTTCTGTCAACGAGCAAAGATTCGACAATCTTCAAGCATGCATTCAAAGATGCGACGTATCCTGTGATGAAGGCCAATCCGCAAGGTGCCAGTCTAAATTACAAAGGCGAATTACTATATGCTTACAAAGTCAAACCACCAGCACTTACGCAATCGAATTCTCGAAGCAACCTCTTGTAACTCCGAAAAAACTAGCTCTAAAATTTTGTTGAATACGTTTATGATTTCCTAGGTCGTCACATAAGAACAAAACATCGATTGAGAAGGATCAATTCCACTTGGCCCATTCGCAACTATACACGTTTGTTATGCATCCGCTTGTATGTAATTGTTTTATTTGACGACTAAAACCGTGATTGATTTGTGCCTAACTTTGCAGAGCACAAATTACACTAGTGATTGCAAAAAATCAATTATGCTGAAAGACTTTGAATGCTTCATTGGTTGTGCGAAAGAGTACGTTCTAAGCGGCAGGAAATTGTCCGATGTATGTGAACATAATGCAGCAGTTTCGAAGAAATACGGCAAAAATAGCGTAATATGTTCAATAGAAAGCCAAAACTTTCCATTTTTTATCACGATTTCATTAGGCTGCTATACTTTGGAATTACGTCAAGGTAATCTACGGCTCGTGGAATTTAAAAGCTCACAAAACTGAGTCGCGAACCATACTATCTAGTCAGAATCATTTAATGAACAATCGGCGATCGGTACAAGCACAGAATCCCAGGGACAATGACTGGATCGATGATAATTCAAAGAGTGAAGGCGAGGATGATGATCCAGAAGGAACGGCCAACGACGATATGAAGCTGCTGGACTTTATTAGTCCGAAAAGCGGCGAACATAAGTTATGCTTTAATATTGCAGGCACAGATCCAATCATTTTCGAGAAATCACAAATTACATTCGAAAATGTAAAACGACTGAGAGATGGCTTTCTGTATGTCGGTCCACACGATTTAACAAAAGCACTGGCCATACCGGAAACAGCTCTGCACAATTTGCAGGCAGCACGACCTCAACCTGATATTAGTGCCGAGCACAGGCAAGAACCGTCACCGGTAAATTGTTTCCGATTACTTTAAAGTAGTGAATTTTAAAGACTAGACCACGTGTTGTTT